>CAWZYM010000365.1:245000-292420 GCA_963966185.1 Rhabditoides inermis | reverse complement strand
ATTTATATCGTGGGATCGCGGAATACTTTTTGCACGAAATAGAGTGAAAGATTGATTTATTCTACAGAACGTGCGTGAGCGAGAATCTAGCGAGACTTCGGTACTTAGCGTCTGCAAATTGGAAAAAAATAGCGTTTGCAAATTGAACTTGAAACGAAATTTCGCTGTATTATTCTAGTCATCGTTTTCGATTGATAACTATGTAGCTTGGTATATGGTATACTGTTGAGTAAGTACATGAGAGCAGACTAACAAAACTGTTTCGACAAAGTTCGGACTGTGTGGTATTGAGGTCGCGATCAAAATGTGTGCAAGTCAAAGTAAAAAAAAATACATTGAGGACATCCATTTCGTGCACAGAGAGTGAAACTTCATTGAATATCGCAATCAAAGCATAGATCAATCAATACTAATCAATGAATTCCAAGACGTCCGACGCTACCTAACCCAACTACCTCAGCTGACGTTATCGTATTCCAAAAAACCCATCTTGTTCTCGACTAGGAGGACCCCGGATTCGACCGTTAAAAAAAAAATCATGAATCAATACTAATCAAATCATCGATGAAGCTCGCGTGCGTTGGATCTTCGAAGTGAACTCAGTGACAGGAGTGAGAGTGGAGGTCTGCGATTGGAGGCCGAGCAGAGAGGAGAGAGTGCGGTTGAAGGAAAGACGGATCGGCTTGCTGGAAATTTCTCTCTCTCTCTCTCCCTCTCCCTCCCCCTCTCCCTCTTCCCCCTCTCTCTTCCCCCATCTCTCCCCTCTCTTTCCCTCCTCTCCCACCCCCCTCTCTCTCTCACCTGAACCCATACAGTATGAACGGCTGTGATAGTGTGAGCACGTCAGACGCCAGAGAGATGACCAATCCGCCAATCCACCTCCGAGATTCCGTCTGCGACGCCTGCAAGGGTTAATGGAGTGGAAGATTATGGAAGACATTGAAGATTATGTATCAAAATGTCGCTTTATGATACAAAAGAAGACACTTTCGGAGGATCTTTCTGAGGGTGCGCGGCCGTTCTGAGATCTTTCTGAGTGGTTTTTGCCAGCAAAAGTTGAGTCTGACCTCTACTTAAAGACGAAACAAAAACAGAAACAAACAAATGAAAAGAAGCAGAGTTTTTCTACCGCATTTGAACTCAGGATGGCTAGTTCTATCGTTACAAACAGTTGTGCATTGATTTCGTTTTTTTTGTCATTACAACCAGCGCGGCAGCGCTGGTTGGTTTGTGTTAACCCTAGTCGCGCGCTAGAATCGGCAAAAGGCGACTGAACGAAAGGTCCCTTAGAATCTTGAACAATGTGATGCTGATAGATGTTATCAGGATGTTAGAAAATGGTTAAGTTTCGATTTTGGTAACGCTAGCTGTTGTAGGAAGCGAGATACGCGCGCGCGCCCCCTGAGGGGCAGGCAATCCCCCGTGTACGGAACGTTTTCTAGGGGGGGGGGGTGGCGCGCACCGGCTGCCCCCAGCAGACAGGAGGTGCACAATTCGCACTGCCTGTGGATTGCACTGATATCGTTTAGATCGCGTGCTCGTCGTGCGCACAGTAGTGTTGTGGTTAGCGATTGCGCCCGTTGAGACACATGGCTCGAGTTCGGTTCCGGCTGGTGGCAAACCTTTTGTAATATATGATTTTACATAGAAATGACATTGGAATTGTAAATTTTCCCATCAGCATTACCTAAACTCTTTTTTTGCAAATTTTATACAATTTTGGACTCAACAAGGTGGGTGAACTGTTGGATTTCTTTTAAAAAATGTTTTGTGGTTCATGTTAATGTAGATGGATTTATATGAAATCCAATAAAAGTACATTCATTATCTTTTAAAAGGACTTCCGTAAGAGAAGAGTTTGTGTTACTCAACGTAATGCAACAAAAGCTCATGCATTTTATTATCAATCGAAATAGTACACAAACCTGCTCCAATAGTTCAACAAGTTATATATAATCGATCGGATAACGAAATCAATTTCCCGACATACAACATTTGCTCGCATTAGTTTTAATTGCAGAAAGAGCAGGTTTTTTGTTTACTATTTCGATTGATAATAAAATGCATGAGCTTTTGTTGCATTACGTTGAGTAACACAAACTCTTCTCTTACGGAAGTCCTTTTAAAAGATAATTTGAGTTGCATTTGCTTTACGAAAAAAAATCAGATTGCAAGAACCTTTCCAATGCAGACCATCGCCCAGATGGGCACTTGCACAATGCACAAAACGTGTTCGCTGAGTACAACTGTCCGTAACGTGTGCGTGTGCTTACGGTAGAGTGCAAGGTAGGTGGTAGAGTAGAGTGGTAGAATGGTAGAAAGCACTACAGCGAAGGGTGTAGTGACGTTTGAACAGAAATGGCGGGCACGTTCTGTGCAACTGTCCGTAACGTGTGCGTTGGAACAACATTGTCTGAGTGCTTTTGCCGCTCGCACTTTGCCAAATATTGATCTATTCTCCCAGCGCTAGTCGACCAAGTCTCATACTAACTATACGTACATGAATTCATTGCGATTCTGGATAAATATTTGATTTGATTTGATTTATGTGCATCTGTCCGAAACGGGTGCTCAGGGTAGAGTGCTCCGCTCGCACCTTGCCAGTCACCCATGAGCTGAGCATCGTCACAGAGAACACGAAGATTTCCACGATGAATTGAACGAGAGCAATGAAAAAGAGCTGGCGCTCGTGGCGGGTCTGAAAAATGAGCAGTTTTTATACATGTTTTACTGTTCTACATATTCATTTCACATTGTACGGTATGTGTATTTTTTTAACTTTCATATTCACACTACTACAGAGTAAGTATGTAAGTAAGCGGTCAATTTTTTCACAACTGCCTTTGAAACAGGAAGGAAGTGTACATTGTAGGAATTGCTAATCACGCATGAGCTACATCAACAGATTTTTTCTCGCAGTTCCTATCATTTGTACTTCCTCCCTACTATCGTTCGAAGGGCATTTTTCGAAAGAAAACACTGGCCACACATCAAAACTCAATATTTACCTGTATGTGCTTATTTCTCGAAATCGTGACAATTGACACGCTATTGAAAATCACTTTGCACAACATGGTGAGAAATTGAAACACCACCAAATTCACCAAAATGCTCGGTACCTGAAAATGGTTTTATTGACTTTTTTCTTGGTTTTGTTAGTTACCGCAGAATTATACAGATTATAGCCGTTGTCATTTTCCACCACAAGATACTTTGTTTCGTGTAGAAATATAGGATATGTGAAAGCTGCTGGGAATATGAATATCGAGACGAAAGCCACGTAGTTCAAGCAACATGTCCAGACCTGAATTGTTTCGAGTACATATCTCACTTTTCCAATTTCCGCGTTTTCGAGCGGAAAACGGAAAAAAAGTTGGAAGCGTAGTGATGGACGTAAAAAACTATCTAGTCTCACCTTTCTCACTTTTTTCGATTTCCCGAATTGTTCTCGGGATTTCCTAGTTTTTTTTTAAATAATAAAATTATTCTTACCTTTTCCGACTCTGCGCGGAAGACTATGCCGGTCATTCTGTTGAGAGTGATGCAGAAAGTGCACATGTACTGGCAGAATGCGAAGGAGTATCCGAGGAATAGAATGACTGCACAGACCGAGCTCGGGATAGTCTCCATAGGATAGAGATTATGAGGGGTTTTCGAAAACAGCCACGTATTCAACCATGTTGAATAGTTCTGGAAGAGGAATCAATCTTCGAAAACATTATTTACAAATACATCATTTTTATACATCATTTAGTTACAAGATAATTATAAATGCATCATTGTATCATTTATAAACAGTAAACTCCTATAACGAAAGCTCACCACAGCAGCGGTCATAAAAACGATGAACGAAAATGAAGCGTGGAACTTCGACCCGCGTTTGCGAAACGTTTTCAAAACCAGTGTGTAGAACAGTAGACAGGGTATTCCAATAGTGAGATACAAAATGGTAAGTAGTAGAGACATTTTCTGCAAAGTAAGTGTGAAAGTGTGCTCAAAATGGTCGGTACACGGACTAAATGTAAAGATCAGCTCTACCGAATATGGTTCGCGATTAGATTATACAGTGATACTATTTGTGCGTGCGTGCAGAGGATATTCAATAAGGGGCGCATAAAAATGGCAAAGCACGCAACATATACCATAAAATGTTGGTCAAAAGATGTCGATATGCGCAATTTGTTATCACAAAATACACGGTTTGGTTTGACGTAAGAAAATGATCAACGGTCGGACAAATTCACTATTTAGTTTACCCATTTGCCGTCGTCGAAAAATAGATTAAGGTTACAACTAACAACTACAAAATTCGTTTTCTGTTATGCATGAATAAACGATGACGAATACGCTGGAAACGTCAGTATAGGACAATATCAAGGGAAACGATTAAAAAAGATTACGAATATACGAATTTTCTCAAAACAATGTCAGTATAGGACAGTTTATGGGAAATGATGAATCATGTTCACGTATTTTTTTTAAACATTTTTAGTCAGTATAGAATAATGTCATTTTAAGTAATTAAAAATAAAACGAATTATCTCAAAATTAAGTAAGCAATCTCATGGAAAATGTTTTTTTAACCATGAGAAGTTTCAAGACAAACATGGACGATATTTATGTTTTACTTCGATATAACACGATCCAATATCAAAATGAATCATAATTGAATTATCGGAATGAGCGTAAGAATTCTGTATTCTATTATTTTTTTTATTGTTTTTGATACTTACATGCTGTTCTGAATACTCTCTAATTTACACAAAACAGAGTCTGGTTAATCATATAAACAAGCATAACCAGATTAATGTCTGGTTATTAGATTACTTTTTTTAATAACTATCGGTCTAACATTATCTTCTTTTATTTACAATTCTTAGTTCCTTGACTACAGAAACAAATCCTCTCTAATCTCTGATGATCGGGAATTTTTCCCGATATTGTAGTGGTCATGCTATTGGTCACGCTGTTTTAGAAACAAAAACATTAAATCTTTTGCTACCGCACTCTCTTCTCTCTGCTCGGCAGCAAAACACGTATACTAAACGAAATGCACTGCATATTGTGTTTGCCGTTCATATCTCTACTCCACAGATGCTCTCTCATGACCACGTGGCGTACTGGTAACGCTCTCGCTTAGGAAGCAAATGTCCGCGGGTTCGATCTTGGGTACCCACGCAACATTTTGTCAAATTGAAAACATCATCGAAACGGTTCTTATCTTTGTCTAACCACTCTAATGTCTCTCGTGAGAAGAGTAGAACTCATTTGCGGGCCCACTGCATCTCCATGAGTACTTTCGTGGGTAAAACACGCTAAAACGATTTGTCTTCTTGCAGCTTTTGTTCTGTTTCAAACTGATGTGGTGAAAACACTATGAATAGTATAATCGAAACGTATTCAACGAAATATGAACACCAATACCAACGAATTGCGAAATTGGCTCGAGAATTGTATTGTAACCAGCGCTATCACTGTTCAATAGTGAACACAATATTAAACCTGCATGTCTTGAGAAAGGCTTTCTGAATTCAAAGAAACACAACATAAAATAAGTAAGAAAACAAATGAAACAAACAAAAAAACAGCAGCTCTGTCTGGTGGCTCATTGCGATAGGGCAAGCTACAACGATATTGTTCGACAGAGCACTTTATTGAAATTAAATTTCAGTTATTGTATATTGCAGAATCATCTCCGTTCCAAGGCCACCCAATTGACCCAATTAGCTTTACATTGCTATCGGAGAATAGTTTGAACTGTTTATCATCAGGTCCGTAGACTTAAACTATGCTGTATATTTACGTTACATATAAGAACAACGGAATTACTTATAACCATACGAATCAGGTTATACGTGAACTTTTTTTGATTTTACTGGATGTGGAAGCACGTCTTAATCCAACCAGCAAGCTTCTTCTTGAACTGAAAAAATAGAGGTAGGAAATATGGAGAGAGAGAGAGATAGATAGAGAGAGAGAGAGAGAAAGAGGGGGAGGGAGGGAGAGAGAGGGGTTTGCCTTTTCGTCGTTGTTGTGATCAATAACAATAAGAGTGTGCCCAGAAGCAGAGAGGTGCGGCGCATCTCCTAAAGTTATGTATTCTGAAACTAGGGGAGAGAGGGGAGATAAGAGCATAAGAGAGAGTGAGTGTGTATGTGTGTGTGACAGAGAGAGAGAGAGAGAGAGAGAGAGGGAGGGAGGGAGGGAGAGAGAGGGAGGGAGAGAGAGCTCACCCTGGATGCTGCATGCAGTGCACGAGTAGCGCTTCAGTGGCGAGTGCTGCATAGCTGCCCAAAAAGACGTGATTGCGGAGGTCGATTCCGAATTCTTCCATGATCTGCGCATTATAGCTGTGAATGGCATATTCTCGGCCTTTCGCCATGGCAAGGTAGGAATACAATCCTGCAATAATAAGAACAATATTAAGAAAAACAAGAACAATGATAATAATATAAAAAATGATAATAATATAATGATAATAATAATATGACATGCTCTTTGATTCGCATGTCGGCTTCTTTGGTCGATATTATCGTTTGAATGCGCGCGCTTGGGTCTCCTCACGACGAGAGGGTAGATCAATTGCGACTCGAGGGTAGATCGATTTTCTACCGTGACCCGGCGAACTATCTCCCAGAATAATATTATAGTTATAATGATATCAAAGGTACAGGGGCGCATTCTGAAAGTAATTGAACAGACCTTTACACAATGTTCACGTATAATAGACTTGCACTTAGCTCAGGATTTTTCGTTGAAAACATTATCGTGGATTTTGAACATACAGTATACTACGGATTGTACTGTAATTTAACTATCACAATGAACGTGAAAAATCTGTGTTTTATTAATGCATACTGTTCTGAATCTGAATACTCCCTAATTTCCACAAAAAAGTCTGATTAATGTTAATCATATGAAATAAGCCAAGGAACATTAATCAGATGTACATATGTGATTATTAAATTACTTTCTTTTTCTTTTTTTACAAACTCTCATTTCCTTGACTGGCTTATACACTTGTTCCTACAGAAAAAAAATCATGTTTGTTAGAGACACGCTCTCGCTCACTCAGCTTTGCAAAAATGCAAACATAGTTCAACAATCAGAGGATCTATATCCCGAAGAACATAGGTCTTGCCCAAGGACACCTCCGAGGAGAGAACCCAGAGTCTCGATTGTGCGCGGAGGAGCCAGACGACAAGAGAGAAAACCATGACAAACCATTCCTACAGTCCCCAGAGACACGACCACAATATACCCAAACACGCAACAAGGCATAGAGGTTTATGATCAGTGGCAAGGGAATATAGTGGGGAAAGGGACAGGAATGACAGGCCTGCTCTCAGAGCTGGCTGATCATAGTGACGTGCTTCTGACTTGACTGCCAGAGCTTCCAGCCAGAGCTGCCTCGACTGAGCTCTCGGCGTTGTTTATGTACTGCCGGTGGTGAGTGTGCAAGAGTCTTCTGTCTTGGCGGGAGTAGATCTGCAGACCGGCCCGCCTCTCGCTCTGCCGTTGGCACTGGCGAGTCTGCAATGCGAGAGTGATCTATGAACAAACGAGCGAGCTACACACTTAGTGAGTGAGAGAGATTTCAGCGGTGCGCTAGCTCCGCTGACACAACCTTTACTCCAGAGTGATCTATCCAATCTATTAAAAACACCATGGTGGACGAGAGGGAGGCTCCGAGTGTTGCCTTTCTTCCACATAGTCGCACACATCTCCTCAAGCCAGTAGTACTGCAAACATATATATATATATATATATATTTTTTTTTACAACTCACAACTGTCCCTCAATCTCTATACCACGGCCCAGTTGCATCATTTGCCCCACAGAGAGGCGCACCCCACAGAGAGAGCGACGCGCGCGCAGGCCGCGCCGCGAGTGAATGGGCGCGTAGCGAATTCAGTCGAGGAATTATCGCGCTCTAGCTCTTGCTGGTAGTTTGCAAAGAGGAACGCGTCGCGTGCTTTGCGAGCGCGGTCTGCGCGCGCGCCGCAATCGACTGTGCAACTATCCGGGCTGTGATACACAGTCGAGGGAACTGTCGCACTCCAAGTCCGAAAATGGGGCAAGAGTCGCATGCTTAAAGGGACTGTACACTCTGAATTGCGAAGTTGAGTTAGCACCGGGATGTGAAAATATGATGAAAAAGAAGCACTTTTCTCAATACAACTACATGTCGGAGATACCTATAAGTCGATGAGAATATCCGTTGAACATTGAAAATTGGCACCAATTGGCACCAATTTCTGTATTTTGACACATTTTGCTCTAAATTTTATCCGACTTGCAGCCATTTTCAGCATATGATTGTATCGTCAAAACAGCATCATTTTCATCATATTTTCACATCCCGGTGCTAACTCAACTTCGAAATTCAGAGTGTACACTCCCTTTAAAAACAGGGAAAGTGTCGCTTGTTCAACACGAGATTTTCATTAGAGGAAGTGAGGCAAACAAACTCGCTGGAGAGTGAAAGGAGGGAAAAAGTCGCGAAGGGAAGAACCAAGTACTGACACACACCTGCTCACACCACACTGGTGAAATCGTCGAATGAAACTGGGAAGCATAAAAAAGAGAGTTGAGAAAGAAACATACAATGGTTTGCTGTCACATGGATATTGTACATTTTAATTGGCCTTCAGAGATACAGTTGTACAAAAAGATTATCAAAAACAGTTGTTTTGGCGTTTTCAATCTATTTTCTCTACTTCCTGTTGGAGCGATCAGTTGGCGAAACTCTTCTTCGTCCTGTGGAAAGTTGCTAGATTGACTTTACATGCTCGCTACTGGCTTTTGATTATAATTTTCGGAGAACAGACGTCATCTCGATGTGGTGTGAGCGTTCCCCTATCTACGATGAAACCTGTATTGTGCACTAGTCAGTTGTTTATACTTTTGAAAACATCGTCGTAATCTTTTCTCATACATCTTTGATTGCTCAAATTTTTGTGCGACGCGGAAATCATTTTGCAATAAATTAAATCATCTGATTATGCGCAAGACATAAGTGTCTATTATCTATTGCATCATTGATATCGCCCGCGTTTTTTCCACACAACTTTTTCAGATGTGCTTGCACTGCTTTCAGATGAACTTCTCGTCGCCGTTCCACGTCTCCTGCCAGTTCACCGCCGTTGTGAGTGTGCTCGGAGACGCTCTCTCTGTCCTCGCCCTCTGCACCAACTCGCTCGTCTTCCTCGCTGTGTTCTACGCGGCCCGGCGTCTCGACCACTACAAGTACTTTCTACTCGTATTTGCCGCCGCAGACGTGGGCTTCGCACTCTGTCACCTGGCTGCTGATCCGGTATTGAATTGAATTAAATACAGTGGAAACATGCGTCAACATTCAACGTTGGAACACACGTATTGTCATTTGAACAACCAAAGTGAACGGCGTATGAGACATGGGGGAATGCGTGAAACTGTTCATCATCGTTCAGCTCATCGTCAATGCGGGAGACGTCTCCATCTGGATCCCCCGGAGTCGCATTCCGGTCCTCGAAACCGCCTTCTCCATGCTTTATATGGCGTGCTTTTGCGTCTGCGTCTGCGCCCTGGCCATCCACTTCTTGTATCGCTATATCGCATTGTGCAAGTGAGTGCATAGTCTGTGCTGTGAATGATATTGGATTCAGGCCGGTCTACATGTTTCTTTTCATCGAGTTCCCAATTAACTTGCTAGTCGCCGCAGCCATTTTTATCTTGACCGGTGCGTACAACTTGCACCCGCCAATAACGTGAAATCGTTCTTTTATTATTATCATTCTTTATAATGTTTTAATTATTGTAATTGCAGGATTGTATTCCTCCCTTGGCATGTCGCTCTGGAAAGGCCGAGAATATGTCATTCATAGATATAATGCGCAGATCATGGAAGATTTTGGCATCGACCTCCGCAATCACGTCTTTTTATGCAGTCTTCTCATACGACAGGTGGGAAAAGTAGAAAACAACATTGCCGTAGTTTTTTTTTTCGAAATGATATAACTAATTACTCACTCCCATTGGAACACGGAAGTACGTTTTGAATTGAGAGAGAGGGGGAAAGGGAGAGGGAGGGAGAGAGTTTTGAATTGAAGTACGAAAGTACGGAATTGAATTGAAGTACGAAAGTACGGCCTGTCACTGACTACAAGTACTATACAGGTTGCGACAGCGGGTCATTGGTGATTGGCAGGGATGACAATTACTCGCTGTTCACGCGCGTGCGAGTCGCGCGCCACTCGCAACCTGTAGTCAATGATGCATCCAACATGAATATATCGCGATAAAATGCAGCTTGCCATAAGACATCATTCGTAAACAAGTTAGTCGAATCGAACTGTCGCTATGATAGTTCTTTATCGATAGAGATAGATGCAGTTCCAGTTACAGACATAACTCAAAACACAAAACACAAACTTCACTTATCATAATTAAAATTAAATTTATTACACCACGAGGATGCTTCACACATGAAAATGTTTGTGAACAATGACAATGGAGGGACTACAGTAGAGTACTAGATCTAGAAAACCAGTAATGAGAATCCACGGTGACGGTGTGTCTTCTGGCTAGCGCCTGATAATAATGTTCAATTGTTCTAGAAAGAGGACGATGCGTCGACGCGTCTTAATCGCAGTGTGCTGGAGACACTGGCGTCACTCAATATCATTCTGGGAGCAGTGTCGGCGGTGGGTGGGCATTGGACAACGAGCAAGTGCGCGACTCGAGTAGTTTAACTAGTGAACGTTGTCAACTTGAATAGCAGGTTCTTTCTGCTGTTAAAATGTATGTGATGCCCGATCGAAATGCAGTCTAGCATCATTGGTGGTTGTTGACATCCAGCCAGCTTCCGACCAGGAACAAAAAAAAACCTACCCTAGTGTCTAATAAGCTCTAAGGGGTTAGCTACTTTCTCATTTGAACGCTCAATTTCTAAGAAAACATAACAACGAGATAATCCAACAGAGAATCGAACACAAAACACAAAACAACATCATCCTCAGCAACAACAAATGTGAACGTGACGCATCACAAATGCATTTAATCGATGAACAAACAATTATTCAAAATAACAGTGAAGCTACTGTGGGCAAAGGTATAGGTGAAGTGCGGAGGGGTCGAAGGAAGATTATGGCACTACAGTGGGTGGGGAAATCAGTTGCCGCTGTTAGAGAGTGCAAAAGTGAAGAGAGTGCGAGGCGGCTGGAAATCGGTAGACATCAAGAGCACGCGATTAGATTGAAATTCGAAATTACGCGCGCGCGCGCAATTTTCAAAGGCGGCGCAATTTTCAAACGCGCGGAGTGGTGGCGGAACTAACTATTCTTTGGCCTGTACAAAGCTACCGTAGACATGAACTAAATCACAATCATGGCCAAGCAGAGTGTTGCCACTTCGCTAGCTAGGTGAGGAGAATGCTATGCGAACAGGAACTGTGAACGTGAGATTAAATAAGCGCTGTCCAACAGCTTAGTGTACTGTAAAACTATTGGACAAAACAATGGTTATGACGAGAAATGTTGAGCTGAGTTTTAACGGAATATAAAGGATAATCCCTTGAAAAACTGTTTCGAAGGGCTACAAAAATTTAAAGGAGCATACCACTCTAAATTAAATCTTGTCTAAATCTAAATTAGATCTTGTCCAACTGATCGAGCAGCGCATCTGTGATCGAGCCAGCCTCCTGCGAATAAAATATAACACATGTACGAAATGAAACGGCTTTCAAAAAACACAGAGCGGTATGGAATCGATACGCAACGCGCACATCCAGTGATAGCCAGAACGAAATCACTGATAGATGCTTGACCACTGTCCACTTTCGTCGTAGATTGCGTCACGTGATATCTTATCAACTAGTGTCAGCAGAGAACTCCACAATACAAACTACGAGTTCTATGATGACAGAGGTGGAAGAGAGAGGAGAAAGGAGGACATGCTTCACCTGCAAGTCATCAGCAGCTTCGAAGAAGTCCCACACATGACCGTCAAGTGACCACTCTGCCGCGAACCGCTCCTGAACGAATGGGATACCATTGGACATTGACAAAAACACTGATTGCATCTTAGGCATTACTGTATGCTTCATATCATCTTGATTGTGTTGCCATATCCAGATATGACAATTCACGGATAAACGATTGATTGATTGAATGATTGAATGATTGCAGAAGGGAAAACGAACATTTGTGCCCTTTTCAATAGCAGTAGTGGCTACACTGGTTTCACCTATCATAATGCTACACTGTGAACCGGATTCAGTACGTAGTCTATCCAGTGTCACACACTAACCCGTATGAGACGCTCCGCCTCCTCGGCTTCGATACGGGACGCCCCGCCCACATCGATCCCGCCCTCTGCGACTGCCGACTCTGACAATGACGATGTCTCCTCCTTCATCTCAGACAGAAGACGCGAGACGAGTCCGATCGCTTCCATCTGAAATCAGCAGTGAAGCAAAGTGAAAACTGCGAATGCGAAAGCACCCACCATGTCATTCTCTCCTGCCACGTCCAGCCAGGAAGCGGATAGAGCGTCGACGCAACTGCGAAACTCATCCATGCCACCTGAAAACATGGAACATGAAAACTACTATATCGTGGAATTCAACTCATGCAAAAAACACTTGTTTTCAAAATTAAGTTTGCATACCTTTTTGAAGTACTCCGAAAGACTCTATTAGCAAGACTCAAGACTCTATTAGGCCCCACGACAATATCGTCGTGACAGATGTATAGTATTACGGAATCATGTTTTTTTCACACGCGATGTTTTGTTGACTTCCTTTTCAACGGTTCAATAAGGCGGCTAATGCGACATTGGGTTGGCGGAGACAGTTGCTTATCGTGTCGTTTCTTTAGGTTCTGACCATTTGAATGTCTCGGTCATTGTAACTAGCTCCACCCACTCTCTTCCTTTCCCCCCAGTCTCCCCCTCGGTCATTCGATCCTGCGCGGGCGGGCGGCGATGCGAGCCGCCACCCTGCTCGAGCTAGAGCTCACATTCGCCTGCGATGGAAGGTGCGTGTCGGGAAAAAGACAGCTGCAACCTCCAATTTCAGTGATGCGCAACGCGATCTCGTCAAGAAAGATGTGATCGCAGTGGAGAAGCAGCTCGGTCTGCTAGCTGTTCCCTTGCCCTCCGCTGCCATCAAAAGCGGCAAGCGCAGCAAGCGCAGCAAGCGCAGCCGCCGCGACAAGAGGAAAAGAAGGGAGAAGAAGACAAAGAAGCGCGCGGAGGAGGCGAACGTGTCGATGACTCCGCCGCCGGCGCAGAGTCCCGCCGAGGCGAAGACCGTCTCGGAGAAGACCGACAAGACACAGCCGCGCTCGCCCGAGAAGAAGGACGCCAAGATGGCGGAGCTGGTCAGAGCTGCCAAGAAGGCGGCGCGGGCTGCGCACGACGACGACGACGAGATGCCGCCGCCGATGCCGGAACGCGTCAAGGTACGGTAGACTACAGTAGTCGTGTGAACAAGATGGATTGCAGGAGACACGCGCGCAGAGGGTGGAGCGACACAAGAAGGATCTCGCGGCACGAATGGAGCGCGAGCGAAAGGGCGAGAGGTGGACAGTGTGGCCATCTCAGATACACCGCATCCCTTCCAGGGCGCACTCGCCCAAATCGAGGAAGGAGCGCATGCGGCAGTTCATCACCACCTACGGCGAGTGGTTCCAGCGGCAGAAGCAGGTGCTGGAGAAGCGCGCGCTCGAGAAGGCGCCCAGCACGGAGCCCAGTCGGGAGATGAACAAGCCGCACTACACACACGGGTGCGTCCCTCCATCCATGTCTAGGTTGTAGTAATCAGTGCTGTGCTGATTGATCATGATTATTCGATTAATAAAATCAAGAATCCCGATATGAGTTTGCAGCAGCAGTAGTGCGGCTGCCTCGCCGGCACTCTCGGTCGCCTCCCTGCCGTCCGAGTCGACTGTCCAGTGCCACTCTCTCATGTCCCTCGAAGACAACCTGGCTGCTTCCAAGCGCACCGCCGCCGACGCCAATCCGGCAAAGCCATCCGTACCCGAGGTACGCATGGCATAGCTTCATGTACTGAAGACGTCAGTTTCGGAAACCGTTCACCAAATAGTTTGAAGTGGTTGGGCATTTCGGAGATATATAGTTGGAAGGCGTATTGCATGGCATTTGGCAAGAGCCTGACCGTTACTTAAGTAGATGTCAGACTCGACTTTTGCTGGCAAAAGATCCTCAGAAAGATGCTCAGAAAGCTTTTTTGATACATGATCGAGTTCAATAGGAGACTTCGGAGCGCACGCAGTCGCGTCTGAAGAAGGAGGAGCGGGCGGCGGAGGAGCGGGAGAAGGCGCGGCGGATGCAGAGCATCGAGTGCGCCGCCATCGAGAAGAAGAACACGTACAGCGAGCTGGGCGCGCCCCGGCCCGCGCCATCCAAGAACAACAACAGGGCAAAGAAGGTGAGCCTGGAGTTCTCGCACGAACTGGTGGTTATGTTTTGACCTGAGAACGCCGAACAGAAAAAAATCTTGTAGGCCAGCGTGGCGAAGCCCAAGCCGACCGTCGTCAAAGACAAACCCGTGACGTCGCCAACTGCCGCCGCCGCGAAGAAGAGCTCGAAGGCCAGCGTGGCGAAGACTGTCAAGTCCATGGAGGAGGAAGGGCGCAAGCAGCAGCAAAAGACCGACGACTCCTCCTCTTCCAGCAAGAGCATCCGCGTCGCGCCGCCGCCCGTCGAGTCTCCCTCCAAGGTGCGGTACTCTATAGCATACGGTGGAATACCGTATACCATATCCGTTGAGATGTCGTCTGTATCCGTGTCTCCCTGCACGCCGCCGAAGATTGCGGACGCGGCGGCGACTCGTCCGAAGAAGCGTGACTACACGCCGGCGGGGGACGTGTTGAACGAGTTGCTGGAGGACGAGGCGGACGGAGAGGGCGAGACGCGCAGCCTCAACCACGCCATCATGCTCGTCAACGTCAAGTTCAAGATGCTGCGCAAGAACGCCGACGGCCAGGCCGACAAGCCCCGGCGCAAGGACATCGAGCTGAAGACGAACACGCCGCTGGAGCGAATGATCGAGATGATTCTGGCCGATATCACCAAGCAGCCGGGGTGGGTGCGCACGAATTGTGTTCTGTGTGATGACAAAGCAGTGAGAGAGAGCACAGAAATACGCGATCGCAGAGTAGAGAGTGAAGACAAAATTGAATGCTGTCTTACAGCGGTCGAACTTTTTCGAACTGTGATGATCTAGAGCCGCTCTTGCAGCACGTACAAGGGCCGGCTGTATCGCGTTGACAAGAAGTGGAATGAGCCAGAGGAGATCGCACCCAAAAAGGCACCACTCACTCTCCCACTCACTCTACCCCTTCATTCTAGGAGGCTATGCTGCAATCCTACTCTGATCCGGAGCACAAGGCCTCGTCGCGCTTCATCTTCGACATGGGACACATACTCAAGGTACCGTACTTACCAACTACAGTACAGTATTCATGAACTGTATGTGCAGTAGTATTGACCGTACCAAATGCCGTACAGTACTCAAGGTGCTGTATCAAATACTAAAGTACTAAATATAGTGTAGACAACAGTACAGTAGCCTGACTACAGTAATCTAGAAGGCGACGACGAAGCACGACGTGTGGGTGGCGACGGTGCGTGGCGAGGACATTCGGCCGTCGTGCGAGTCCATCTCTCACTCGCAGCGATCGGCCGAGTGAGACACAGCAATTCAACCACATCTTACAAACGATTAGTGATCCAACCGATTTAAACACTCTTACATTCCATCTGTTCTACTCGCGTCACTCACTTCCCATTAGCAAATCACTAGGGTTCCGTTCACTAGGGTTCCGTTCCACAATTGTGTTTTCATGAAGGACATCGATAAATACATTGAGAATATGAATGTTTTGCACATACAAAACAAAATAACAAGCAAAACTAGGTAATGATTACCTCGTTCACTGTTCTCCTTCCTCACGCTCAGCTCGAGCCTGACCTTTGATATCATTCATCTCTTGTTCAGAAATAACCAGTATTCCACGGTAAAACTATGAACCGAGTGACCAGGGCGATCCGAAATCAAATTTTCATATACAAACCGTTACGGGAAAAAGTTCTTTATATAACAAATAATCCTGACGAAACAACAAAGATAGTCTACTCAACCTCTTCCTTGACCTCTGTCTTCACCTCTCCGAACATGCTTTCGTCTCCTCTCTCTTCCTCGATCGGTTCCACCTTCACATCTGAGAGCAGCGCCGGCGTGGATTCCATCACGTACTTCTCCTCGGATAGGTGGAGAGAGTGGCACTGCTCCTTCTGCTCCACCTCCTCCTCCTCCTCATGCTGCGTCTGCTCTGTCGACACCTTTCGAGGGAGAATCAGCTGAAAGAGAGTGAAATTAAAGTTTGAGCGCGGACTGCCTGGCTATAGAACTTTTCAGGGAGATAGTTAGCCGCGTCACTGTAGAAAATTGATCTACCCTCGAGTCGCATTTGATCTACCCTCGTGGTCGTGTAGAGACCCAAGCGCGCTTTCAAACGATAATATTGATCAAAGAAGCCGGCATGCGAATCAAAGAGGCCGCGCGACACTCGAGCCTTTCCCGCGCTGTCTGACCTCTCTCGCTCGCAACTGAGTTTCGCCAACTGACCCTGGCTGTCAATAGAAGAAACTATCCTCCAGGCACCGACTATATAGCCTTCGCGGAGGAGGACTCTCGGTCGCCGCCGGGGGAGGATACATAGTTTCTGAGTAAATGGTCGAGTGTCGCGCGGCCTCTTTGATTCGCGTGCCGGCTTCTTTGATCGATATTATCGTTTGAAAGCGCGCGCTTGGGTCTTCTCACGACTAGAAGGTAGATCGAATGCGACTAGAGGGTAGATCGATTTTCTACCGTAATCTGACAAACTATCTCCCAAAATAATATTATATCTTGGTTTGTGCGCTAATATAGCGAGTTCCGTCTTCTTCTGATCTACTCAGTTCTCGACTTATACACATTTTAGAGAGGGATCTTCGCATTTTAGAAAGGGACCAGCACATATTAGACTCACATTGCGTCCTGGTTTTCGAACCTTCTTGATCGAGTGTAGGCATGCCCCATACCAAGCTCTAGCCAAAAATAAAAATCTCGAAGAGCACCGGAAGTGCCCTAATTAAGCACCGGAAGTTTACGTGCATAACCGTATGCGAGAGGTCATTGCGCATGGCATCCCGAAATGTGAACAGTGAAACAACGGTTCGGCGGCCTAGTGGATAGTGAGTTAGTTCTGAATGAGTGATGGCTAAGGTTCTATCCCCGGCGGTGCAAAACTTTTTGCCAAATTTGAAACACAGTTTTGTCGCAAGTCCTCACATCAGAAATCAGAAATGAGTGGATTTTTTTTCAATAGGTTAATTTATTCTTACTTGCACCGTCCGTTAGAATACAAATTGACAGCGGAGCGGAAGAAAAAAATCATTCCGTCATCAATTTTTCAAATGAAGCACACGAGAGCCTTTTAATAACTCAAATAACTTTTAGGAAAAACGTTTTGTATATGATCCCATACTTGTGTTTTTTTCTCGTAAAACTGTGTTTCAAATTTGGCAAAACGTTTTGCACCGCCGGGGATAGAACCTTGGCCACCACTCATTCAGAACTAACTCACTATCCATTAGGCCGCCGAACCGATGTTTCACTGTCTGCATTTCGGGATGGCATGCGCAATGACCTATCGCGCACGAGAATGCACGTAAACTTCCGGTGTTTAATTAGGGAACTTCCGGTGCTCTTCGAGATTTTTAATTTTGGCTAGGGCTTGGTATGTGGCATGCCTACAAGATTCCATCAAAACATAGCGAGTTGTGGGGGGTGACCTGTTGCCATTTGCTTGTCAATCCAGTCACTTTCTGGGCCTCAATCCATTTCCGGCCAATTCACCTCCTGAGATTCTTTTATATAGTGCTCCGCCAAAGGCAGAGCGTTCCAAAATTTGAATTCACCACATCATGAAATGAGCGAAACCTTGATATTACCTCAAACTTGGGTAATTAAACCGACAAAAACGCTGTATTGTGCAATACATGCACACGCAGCAAGCAATGCTGACATCAAAACCAGGATAGCATTGGATGCCATAATATTATATATTGTATCAACGTTTCGCGGCGTCGGTTTAATTACCCGAGGGCAAGCAACACACAGACGAACCCCTCTGATATATGATTTGAATACGATATGAGATATCGACATGCGGTTTTCTCCTAGACCCTCGCTATCACTCTGCGGTACTCTCTGCCAAGTTTCACGTTCGAATCTCACTCCACTAATTTTCTGGGCATTAATCCGTGACAGACTCAGTATATTTGTGTTTTTGTGGATGCCGCTGTAGTCCTATCCGATTCTGCAGGGATGGGCGGGAATTATCCTGAAACATAAACTTCACGGTTCTTCACGTTTCTGATATTCTGAACGACTGCCGAATGCGTGTGAATCGCAGAAAAGAAACGCCAGAAAATTTGTTTGTCCAATAACCCACTATCTTGTCCTGTCCGGAACGTGCCCGGAAAATAGATAGAGATCATGAAATGGGTACCGACAGACTCGGACAGGATCGGATCAGGTCCCTGTATACTCTTTTCCTTATGATTCTCTCTTTCTCTCCTCCTCTCCCTCTCACTCACCACTTTCTGCCAAGTTTCACGTTCGAATCTCACCCCACTAATTTTCTGGGCCTTCGTACGCGCCAACTGCGATCGCGTCGAAACAGTGATTTGAATTTGAGCGGGGATGGTATATGTAGTACGGTAGTCTACAGTATTCCTAAGTACCGTACCGTAGGAAACCTGCATGGGTGACTATCAGGCAGAGTATGCTGATCTGATCAAAGTGAACATCTTCTGCCATCTCTCCGCTCTGTTCATACTGTCATCTTTCCACTACATTGACATTTCCCACGCAATAAGAAACTGTTCGTACACTAATGTTTTATTAAAACTGTTACATATTCATACATGGTTAGCCTTGATGACGCACTTGATGCGATGCTGTTGCTCTGTTGGCGGCGGGGAATATGTGCCCGATTTCGCCCGAGCCAACGAGGTAGATCGTCTTCACCTGACAAAACATAATGTGAGTGAATAGAAAAGTTGAACGTAGTGCACCTCGTTCTCCAGGAAAACGCTCCAGTATTCCTTGACGAGTGGCGGGGTGGGAATGTCACACACATTCTATCGATCATCCGCCACAGTAACACTATTGTACTGTACATTACTACTGCACTGTTCACTACTGTATACTACTGTACTGTACACTACACTACTGGCACGCGCATGGCGGTTTCAGAGAGTTTCCAACGGAATTTCATAAGAAAGAAGCAAAATTACATAAACTTCCACTGATCAATGTGTGTTTGTGAGAGAGAGAGAGAGAAAAACAGAGAGAGAGAGAGAGAGAGAGAGAGAGAGAGAGAGAGAGAGAGGTCAGAGGGGATGAAGGTCAACAGGGAGAGGGAAGAGAGCCATGGAGTGTGCGTGGGTGTTGAGAGAGACAGAGACAGAGAAAGAGAGGGGGGGGGGCAGAGTACGTGAATGGCAGTATACGTGAATCGTGAATGTTTCGTTAGTATACGTGAATCGTGAATGTTTCGTAACGACTACTCACTCGAACACTAGACTTGGTATCCTGATAAAGTATTTGTATGTGTATGTATGTGTATTTTTCTAAAACTGTTTCTTTGAGCCTCGAGAACTTGCCTCCTCTCTCCTCGTTCCCTATCTCTCTCTCTTCCTCTCTCTCCAAACTCTTTCTCTCTCTAAACTATAGCATCTCGCAATAATACACTTGTTCTGGTTGTCCATGATGATTGAGTTGAGTGATGTACGAAACGGGTGAAACACGTAGATGAGCTGCACAGGTCGAAAAAAAAACATCCCCCAGTATTCCCCGATTCGAGTGATTCACTCTGCGGAGGGGGTCAAAGGAGGACTATATTCGATAAGCCTATAATGCAACATATGACTGTCACTTGTGTAGAAGGGGAAGGTTGAGTGAAGAGTGACTGATGGTGGTCAGGCAAGTAATATGGCAAGTGATCAGAGTGATACCTTGATCAGCATTAGATTTTGCCGCCGACCGCTGCCGGCTAACGCCGACAGCCGCGACGAAAATTGCATAAAAACGTATATTCTCGAAGTAGAATTGCAAAGACGATCAATAATCACTCAGAGTTTACAAATGAAGAATTTTTTTTTAGCAAAACATAAACCACACCACGGGACTCGAACCCCTGACCGACGGACGCCTTAGCCACAACGCCACAACGACATGCGTGGTAGACATCTTGTGATGAAGATGAGACGTCTGTGTCTCTCAACTGCATGCAAGTTACTGGTAACAGTAAGAGTTATGTAAAGTTGTAATTTACATATTGATCGATCCGAAACCATATTTACATCGAATACCTGCGAATATCGTGACAATGCGGCGCGCTACCACGAAGCCGCGCCCATTTGTAGAGGGAGGCCAAAAGCTGGCCTCAAGAGAGGCCAAAAAATGGCCTGTCATGGGGTGATTCCCAGCAGAGGTGAAACCTGTGCGGACTCACCTTTTTAAACTTTGCGTAAGCCGTATAAGGCGCAGAGTGGACCGATTTGGATAAAATTTTGGATTTGGGGCCTGTGATGTCTGATGAGTGTTGTGTGAAAAAAGCAGAACGATCGGAATGTCGCGCGAAGAGATATGCAAATGAGATACGTAGGTGAAACTTGGGAAGAGTCACCTTTGGACAAAAGTCGGGAAATGGGTTGTGTGGAAGGTGGGATGTTTTGTAATCTGCAAAACAAGTTGTAAGATGGTGTTTGAATGGTTTTAAACATGAAAACATCAACACCATGTGTTTATGATTCGGCAAAAACTTTGTGCGCGTGACGGACTCGAACCCGCGCCCTACGAACAATTGTCGAGCGCACTAACCACAACGCTACGGTGACACTTGGGAATGGCCGACCGGTGCGTCTATAGTCATAGCGATCGCTGCCGGCTAAAGTCGACAGCCGCGTCTCATATTTCGTAAAAGTTCTGATCAAAAAGATAAGATGAGTACATTAAACTTGAAGAGAAGCGAATGCTGTCAGTATTGCGTGCGCCCTCACTTGTCTTTCGCGCCCCGCCAATACAGGTCTGATAGAACAACGTAAACCCGGCGCGGATAACACGCAAAGCGTTTTTTTGGGGAAATACGTTTCCTGAGAATACGGTTCAGATGATCCTCTACAAATAGTACATTTTTGGAGTTGCCAAATAAAGAGGAATCGATCCCAAAAAACTAGAGCTTGATAGCTAAAAATTGAAGTGAGATATGAAGCCAAACGTGACACTCCACTTAAGTGGAGTTTCCAGGTAGGCAAGGTGAAAATCGTCATTCTTTTATTATACTTACACAAGCGCGTACGTAATGCATGGAAAAGTTGATATTTTGTTCATTGCGCATGTTCTTGGATGGGTTCCCTACAAATCTCGAAGGGCAGTTTTGCAAATTGTTACTCAGGAGGAAAATATTTAGGAAAATGCGTTTTACGTTGGAGTTTATCTTAGAATCCAGCCGATAAATCTATCGATATCAAGTACAGTTGTCTACCGACACCTATAGGGACTTTGGTGGCACATTTTTTTCGTATGAGGGCAAATGATCACTTATATGTATCAAATCACACCATCGTAAAAAAAATAACGCGATTATCGAACTCGCCACCTTCGAATCTGTCTAGAAACACCATTTGATTTTCTCCCGGGAGAATCTGTGATATTCAATCTACAGTAAACCAGTACGAGCTACAGTAACCCACTATCTTGTCCTGTCCGGAACGTGCCCGGAAATTAGATAGAGATCATGAAATGGGTACCGACAGACTCGGACAAGATCGGACAGGATCGGACAAGGTTTCTGTATAATCTTTTCCTTATGATTCTCTCTCTCTCCTTCTCTCCCTCTCACTCACTACCCGCAGCCGATGCATTTCTTGCACTGATCGTATAGATAGTAGGAAGAAAATGCACATGGTAGGAATTGCTAGAAGCACCGTCATATTTAGATGAACCTGCTGTCTGAGTATCATTTCCTATCATGTACTCATGTACACTTCGTTTTTACTCTGTTCGTAATAGTTGTGTTTGCTAGAATGGCGACGCGTCTTCGTGCGTCCGTCGATCTTCAAATTCCAAGTCGAGACGCTCTCATACATGCTATCATCATGGTGAATGAATTAACAGTTTCGTTATTTTTGTAATTGGCTTGGTTTCACTCTTCAATGCGCGGTTAGTGTGTGCTACAGTGTGCGATGTTAGCTATACTGTACAATGTTAGCATGATAGGTTATAAGTTATCTGGTAGCACAAGTGTGCAAATTGGGGCTGCTTGACTGGATTTATTGCGAGTGACAATGGGAAATAGAGGGACACGCGCGCTCGCCGTTTGCACCCTCTCCACTCGCCACAGTCTTTTGCCCAATTTTTCTCTCTCAAAAATTTGAAACGTCAATAGGAAGCTAAATGCGCGGGCACTGTATGTTGGTACGCTTTGTTCATTCCTCATCGTTTCAGTTCAAGGCGTCGCGCCCGCAGGTGTGTGTCTCGCTGCATAGCGACAGGGCGCGCGCCTCGCTGCCTACCGCCGACGCTGTGCCATTCGTGCAGGTACACACTACTTCTCTTCCTCAGTCTCTATATCTTACTATCTTCCTCTCTCTTCCTCTCGCACTCCATGATATGATGTATTCAGATGGCACATAGCAGTGTGTGCACTTCTCTCGCGAGCCCAAGCGCGAGTCTGCAGTCGGTGCGCCGAACGAGGTGAGATTGTATTGCTTCTCGAATTTCGGCTGGATTTTCAAAAGTCGCTTGTTCCACCCGATGATTGCACGAGTCACACAGCGCTTTCAGGCCACTGCTGCCGAGCCAGAGTGCGTCAGTCTATTCTCGGATGAAGAGGATGGAGGAGCGGACAAGGGGGAGCTGGGAGGGGTGAAAGAGAAGCAGGGAGGAGAAGGAGAGTCGGTGGAGCAGGCAGAGGAGCAGGCACGGGAGGAGAAGAAGCCGACTGCTGCGATGGTGTGAGTGGGGTTTGGGGTGTGCTGTTGTTCTACAGTATTCCTAAGTACCGTACCGTAGGAAATCTGCATGGGTGACTATCAGCCAGAGTATGCTGATCTGATCAAAGTGAACATCTTCTGCCATCTCTCCGCTCTGTTCATACTGTCATCTTTCCAGTACATTGACATTTCCCACGCAATAAGAAACTGTTCGTACACTAATGTTTTATTAAAACTGTTACATATTAATACATCGTTAGCCTTGATGACGCACTTGATGCAATGCTGTTGCGTTGTCGATCTGAACGAGAAAAGATGAGCATCAATCGATATTTAAGCGATGCACCTTGATGTGCTGGCTCTGCTTGTCGCCAGTGAGAAAGAGGGCTCGACCGCGATGGGTCCGGATGGGAGGTCGACCTCGCGGTAGCCGATGTACAGGTGCTCCTTGTTGTTCTCGTCCTCGGCGTCGCACTCGCCTTCCTCCGCCTCTTCTCCCGCTCCACCGCCGGCGCCCTTGATGGCGTTCTTGACGAGATCGTCGGCTTTCTTGAGCTCCCCGTACTCCCTGACCAGGCACTCGTGCTAAAAGGCGATCACTGTCTTCGGAAACCATTCTCAAAGTAATGTGAAGTGAAGCAAGTAATCATTCCGAGACTTTTCGTAGTTTGAACTTGAAGTAATTAGAAGAGAGGTTGGCGTTTTCGAGAGAAATGAATAGGCTGACCACTAGTTGAGCATGATCACTCACGAATCTTCTAGTCGCTCCGCTCGTGGCATATCCAGCAGCAAACTCATGCGTCGAGTAGGCCAGTTGTAGCGGAGAAGCGACCGCCCGAGCGCGCTGGTCTCCAATGGACACGTAAAATGGACACATAAAAAAGCGTCTGTACGACTCACTCAGCACATCCATGAGCAGTGCGTCGAGTGGGAAGTTGCTGAACGTCTCCAGGCGGTGGATGCCTAGAGCAGCCTCGACGAGAGATCCGGAACGCCCCGCCTGAATGGTGTGCAGTCTTGTGTGCACTAATGGACTCTACTCACTCCGGAGTCGCAGACGACCGCGCAGGTCGCATTCGAGGTGTGAATGCGGTTCGCCATTTCGACACCAATGTCCGCCGTCAGCGGAGCCGAACCGGATGGCTTATATTCGACATTTAATGTAGATAGGGTCACCCTAAAAAGGTGTGTTCAGATTCAGATGTAAGTGTTTCGTCAATGTACTTCTATAATTTCATTCTCGATTGCCCATTGTATCTTCCTGAAAGACGTCCACACATCGTCGCTTTTTGCTGAAATTCTCATTTTAGCCTAATTAATGAGATTTTTTCTTCACATATATGTAGCGTTTTGCTTTCTTGCATCTTGTATGGATCTAGTGAGATCATGAAATGCAGCATAACTCCTGCGTGGCAGATGAGCATGTGCCAGTCGTCATCAACTGTCTGAATCCGGAGATATTCAGAAAACACAGACTGTAATGGTGCACCCCGTTGATGAGTTTGTCCACCATGGCCTTGGAGATCATTTCCTTGTGTCCCATTTCATGTAGGAGCATTTTATGAAGAGTTTCTACTACAAATGAAATAGGGATTTCTGTGTTTTCATACCGTCAGAGTAGACTCTGTGTCTGTTACTCGCGCATAGGTACTGTGCCGGGATTCGGCGGTAGCTGAGAGTTGGGTGGACGTTTCCTCTAACGACTAAAAACCGTTGTGTGTAGGTGTAACTATATAGCAAGTATTATCTCACTTCCGTTATACACGCTTGTATCGGCAATCTTTCCAATTGTGTTCACAATATGCAGCATTCAATTAGCTTTCTGAAAATTGTAAGTCTATAAATTACGAACTGAAAACTGACCCATGGTTTCTTGATTTCGTCAAGTGGAATGGACATGAATCTGAAAAAAAATTTATTCAGTCATTAACTGCTGTATTATGAATACGCTTTCGGTGTTCGATCGAAAAGCGCACTAATGCGTGCGATCAGTTCAAATCGTTTGTACTTGGTTACCAACTGGTGATACTACTATGTAAGTCAGCAATTCGAGTACTACTATACTGGGGGAGACTCGAGTACTACTATACTGAGGGATCGGCTAAATTGAAATTCCGCTGATAACAGTACCTAATATATGTGGCCAATTCATCTTGCGAAGCTGTACGAGCACTAAAAAAACTCATTCCATTTCTCTCTCTCTCTCTCTCTCTCTCTCTTTCTCTCTCTCTCAGCGACGAACACTCAGGATCTTCCCATGGTGGCTCCAGCTCCCATCCAAATGCATTCTTTTGGTTCAGGCACATCTTCCTTGTCAGAATCTTCTTGTGTCATATCCGAATTGTAGGCGCTGTTACGTTTGGAATCACGCCATGTCTGAAATTGAGATCACATTAACAAAATATTCTACTTCAGTTGTTTCTAACGTACTTTATATTTTTCATTCAATCGCTTGAGTGGTTTCTTGAAAGATACTCGTGTCACGTAACTTCTAAACTAACAGGTGATATATGTGTCTAAAAAATGTCATACAAATAGTAGAACATACACATTCAGCTGATTCTTCCACGATTCCAGAGTATCAGATCCGTGCGATGACACTGCCATCTTCTTTATAGTTGATCGTACGGTATCCGGATTGCCCTTGAAGCTACAGAAAGGGATATGAAGTCAGCTGATGTTGTTTTTGCTGTCTATGCCGTCTCACCCGTAGGGCTTGTCTCCGGTTTCAGCGAGTATAGCAGCAGTCGATGCAATGTACCCGCACATGTGATTGTCCTATCAGCCTATCACATAATCAGTACATGTTGTATTGCGAAAAAAGAAATCACTTGCTGCTGTGGATAGTTGAGCTCGTCGTAGAACTTTATGGGAACGTTGACTCCTTGCAATAGTCCGTGGCACGCTTCATAGAAAGAGGTTGTCTGAATCATATTTTTTTATTTCTTTAAAAAACAGTTTTTGCTGACCAAGTAGTCTGTTCTCTCTCTCTATCGGAATTATACAGTACGATTACGCCGGTCTGAATATCAACTCTAAATGTTGTAGGTTATAACAAATAACAATTGATATTACCCGATCGATAAGAGAACATTCACCTCATAAGTATCCAATGGTGACTTGCTGGCCGCAGTTTTCTTTTTCCGTCCATGTATTTCGGAGCGTTCTTTACAAAAAGTTGTGTTGCGTCCTCTTTTTGTTCCAGATCATCTTCCATCTGAAATTGATTACGTTATACTGAACGTTGATTATAGCATCACTCACTTCCTGCGAAGTCCATACTCCTGGAATGCCGGGCTTTATCGACTTCATGTAGCCGAACAGTTTGTCGCGTTCTGCGATCGTCATCTAATGTGAGGTTGTTTGTTCGTGGCTTGCACATGTATGCCTAGAGTACCTGCATCCGCTTCTCTGCCTTGCGAGTATTTCCACCCGTCCCGGCTCTCATTGACCTCTTGCCGTGCGATACGTTCGAGTTCCTCCGATACAGCCACTGGCTCAGTCGATGGAACCAGGTGCGGTGTCGACAGTTGCGTGAGGATATGGCTATACGAGTTTGTTTGTGGAAATCGTGGTTCAAAATACCATGTAACGCAGGATCCCCTTCACTAATATGCAGTACGAGTGGGAATGGACGACTTTGGAAAACGTATTCTTGTTCATGTTCAGATTCGCGGTTCGACGGCGTTTGCTGCAATGCATAAAGTATTATCTTTTAAAAGGACTTCCGTAAGAGAAGAGTTTGTGTTACTCAACGTAATGCAACAAAAGCTCATGCATTTTATCAATCGAAATAGTAAACAAACCTGCTCTTTCTGCAATAATAACTAATGCGAGCGAATGTTGTATGTCGGGAAATTGATTTCGGTATCCGGTTGAACTATTGGAGCAGGTTTGTAAACTATTTCGATTGATAAAATGCATGAGCTTATGTTGCATTACGTTGAGTAACACAAACTCTTCTCTTACGGAAGTCCTTTTAAAAGATAATGAATGTACTTTTATTGGATTTTATATAAATCTATCTACATTAACATGAACCACAAAACATTTTTTTTGAACTCCAACAGTTCACCCACCTTGTTGAGTCCAAAATTGTATAAAATTTGCAAAAAAAGAGTTTAGGTAATGCTGATGGGAAAATTTACAATTCCAATGTCATTTCTAAAATCATATATTACAAAAGGTTTGCCACCAGCCGGAACCGAACTCGAGCCATGTGTCTCGACGGGCGCAATCGCTAACCACAACACTACTGTGCGCACGGCAGAGCACGCGATCTAAACGATATTGGTGCAATCCACAGGCAGTGCGGATTGTGCACCTCCTGTCTGCTGGGGCCAGCCGGTGCGCGCCACCCCCCCCCCCCCCTAGAAAACGTTCCGTACACAGGGGATTGTCTGCGCCTCAGGGGGCGCGTATCTCGCTTCCTACAACAACAACAGCTAGCGTTACCAAAATCAAAACTTGACCATTTTCTAACATCCTGATAACATCTATCAGCATCACATTGTTCTCGCAAAGATTCTAAGGGACGTTTCGTTCAGTCGCCTTTTGCTGATTCTAGCGCGCGACTAGGGTTAACACAAACCAACCAGCGCTGCCGCGCTGGTTGTAATGAGAGGCAGACATTTTCGTAAATCACCTGTGCGCAATTGGCGATGAATGTTCCGTGGATGCGTGTGATTACGCGGTTGGTTTCGATTCGGAGTGTAGTTTTGCAAGTATCTTGCGACTTGCGAGTCTATAGCCACATTTCGGTACTTCTCACTACGAAATACACATCTTCGCGTGGCGTTTTCTACACCTTATCTTCATTTTTAGCTTAGAGTTCATTTATGAATAGTGATTGTTTTTTCACGTTTTCACGTAGCAGTCATAGTTTGCACACGAAATTCAGAGTGGTACGTTCCTTTTGAATTTGACGGAAAAATTAGCGAGTTATTAATCAAGGCATACGCATGTGAGAGCCGCCATTCAGGGGCTCATACTTCTGATATCGATCGATAACGATCGATATCAAGGGAATCATCAATCAATGTCGATCGATCAACCTCTGCTTTCGTTCGTTTTTACTGTCGGTACGAACTACCGTATCCTACAATAACCCTCCTCCCTCCCCACCTCTTTTCCTTGATTGTCCTTGCGGCTGGTGGCGCGCCCCGTCTGACCGCTCCGCACCCCAGACGGCGCATTTTTCTCGTTCGTCGCACCTCGCCGTCCTAGGTATACGGTACGGTAACTACTGAGCTATCGTACCTTTCCAAGTTTCGTGCGGCTCTCCATTGGCGCTCCGGAGCGGTCCCTGCTTGCTCTTAAGTCGCTCCGGGCGCTCCGTTTTGGTCCAGGGCGACAGGGCTCCGCCTGAGACAATCATGAGAGTGAGAATGAGGGAGAGTACCTGTTTAGACGAGTCGATCGATCGGTGCGTGAGCGGAATGAGCGAGTGACCGGTCGGCCGTCATTTCTCGCCGCCAGACGGCGACTCATTAGCATACAATTTTACAATTAGCATGCCCCGCCCCCTGCCGTCCTTTCGGAACCGGTCATTTCTTTGTCACTCAGAGCGGCGACGCGGACCCGATGCTGCTTTGAACGTGTAAAGGTACGATAACTCGGTAGTTACAGTAATCCTACCGTATACCTAGTTCGGCGAGTGGGGACGGACCAGGGAAGGCGCCGTCTGAAAGCGCGGAGTGGCCCAATGGAGTGCGCCACCAGCCGCAAAGACAATCAAGGAAGAGAGGTGGGGAGGGAGGAGGGTTACTGTAGGATACGGTGGTTGGTAACAACATGATATTCGATGGATATCAGAAATTCATCGATCGATATTGATATCGATATCAAGTGGAAGCCCCTGAATGGCGGCTCCCACATGCGGATGCCTAAAGTGTTTTAAGCTTCAAAAAACGGCTAAACTGCATTCTTTCGCTAATGCGCACCTGGCAGTGGCAGTACACTCTCCAATGGGCATGGAGAACTGTATACTACCGTATCCCTAGCCAATCGTGGAAACTCAATTTTCGTTGCGGGAGAGGCGCTTTTTGGAGCCCTCTTTCGCTGTTTTTTATTTTGTTTTTGGATTGTTGTTGTTGCGTTTTTTTTTAACTTTTCATAGAGAGTAACAATGATATAGCCGTACTATTTGTTCTCAGCCGAAAACAAGTCAGAGTTTGGGATTTTAACGACTGTGATAACTATTTTAACGACTGTGATAACTCAACAAACACAACTGTTAGTAGGACAAAACACAGTCTGACGGTCATAATTCTCAGATTCTTAACAGCACGCTTGAACGACTGTTTGGTCTCTTCCAATACAGCCTTCTCCGAGAGGGCATCCCATAGCCTCCTCAACTCGTTCACCGGGTAGTCGTGCGATCTCGCACTTGTCACCACATGCTCCATCACTCTCAGTGAGTGTCCAACGCTTGCTGTCCTTCTCACTCCGCTGTCCGATACTTGGACCAGCATTCCATCTGGAGGGGCTCGCACTCCGTGCACATAATTCCACATGAGCACTCTCCTTCTCTCGCTCCCAGTCTTCTTTACCGTATTCCACTTGGCTTTCTCTAGCAGCACTCGGACATCGGTCGCCCCCTCTCGGGTGCTACGACGGCGTGGGAAGAAGCGAAGCTGAATGGGAAGCTGGATACTCGATACAGGACGCTGCCGGTTCTGGACCGGACGGCGATTAGCAGCGGAGCAACGTTTCTCTCATTGAATGAAATCACCACGTTTGCTAGCCCCGTCTACGTGGGAGAGGCGCCGACACGTTCCCTTTTCGTTGCTTTCTGGAACATCGTGATTGCCAAGAAGGTGTGTAGTCTAATCTAAGTGAAGATTCATAATCACAGCGTTTAGATCAAGAACATCTTCATTGTGAGTGAGGAGACTGAGCTCGACCCGCTGACAGGCACCCCTCGCCGCATGTTCGAATTCTTCTACCCGCCCAACATCAAGGACAAGAAGAAGATCAATTATGGTACGAATAGTTTCGGCGTGAAACGTATTTTCACCGATCACTTTAGACAACCCGGCTGCGCGCATAGACCTGGCTTGCCTGCGCAAGTGCAAGTCTGTGGACAAGGTGACGTGGTCAGTGGGAGTGAGTCGCGGTGGATGCGATCTAGCCGAAGTACATATAAAGCAGATCCGCAGCTGGTTAGTTTTTCTGCCCACCTGCTCTTTCAATCGTTCCTCTTCTCATATGTCTTGCAGGCCAGTGGGGGGAGCACCAACTAGCACAGCGACCGTGTACGAAGCTGTCAACGTGTTCCGAAGCGCGCGCGACCCGCAGCTAGTGATGTGCGATTCGGGAGTGAGTGGGAATAGGTTCGAACTGCTCTGATCGCTTCATTGACAGTGCGGCCGCACGGGCGCATTCGTTCTGGCGGCGCGCATGCTCGACAAGCTCGACAGGGGACTCGACATCCACCCCAGTCAGCTGCTCGCCGATTTGCGCAGTGAGTGCGTCCGCAGTGTCTCGCCGCTCACTCCACTCCATTTCAGAAAGCCGCGCGTACGCTGTGCAAAACGCTGTACAATTTGCGCACTGTCAGCTGTCTTTCCAGTGCGCGATGCTGGAAGAGCAGTTCGAGAGGATGCGTACTGCGAAGACCCGATTCATCGAAGGAGGAGGCGTCGCGTTAATATTCAGACCGGCGTAATCGTACTGTATTCCGATAGAGAGAGAACAGACTACTTGGTCAGCGAAAAATGTTTTTGAAAGAAATAAAAATATAATTCAGACAACCTCTTTCTATGAAGCGTGCCACGGACCATTGCAAGGAGTCAACGTTCCCATAAAGTTCTACGACGAGCTCAACTATCCACAGCAGCAAGTGATTTCTTTTTTCGCAATACAACATGTACTGATTATGTAATAGAACAATCACATGTGCGGGTACATTGCATCGACTGCTGCTATACTCGCGGAAACCGGAGACAAGCCCTACGGGTGAGACGGCATAGACAGCAAAAACAACATCAGCTGACTTCATATCCCTTTCTGTAGCTTCAAGGGCAATCGGGATACTGTACGATCGACTATAAAGAAAATGGCAGTGTCATCGCACGGATCTGATACTCTGGAATCGTGGAAGAATCAGCTGAATGTGTATGTTCTACTATTTGTATGACATTTTTTGTGCACATATGTCACATGTTCGTTTAGAAATTACGTGACACGAGCATCTCTTAAGAAACCATTCAAGCGATTGAATGAAAAATATAAAGTACGTTAGAAACAACTGAAGTAGAATATTTTGTTAATGTCATCTCGAATTCAGACATGGCGTAATTCCAAACGTAACAACGCCTACGATTCGGATATGACACAAGAAGATTCTGACAAAGAAGAGGTGCCCGATCCAAAAGACTGCATTGTTGTTCTCTCTTGTTCTCACACATTTTTCGTATTTCTTGTTGTACTTTCGTTCTCGTTCTCACACATTATTGCATGCGATAAATGTCTATCATTCAATTTGTCAAGCAATGCACAAAAGTACGTCCAGAAAAAAGCGCCTCCGGTTTGGGAGACGGTCGCTCTCGCCACTAAAATGCCACCTCGGCTTGTTTTGAGAATGTGCGAAAAGAGAGACGATGCGCAAAACATTGCACACGCTTTGAGCGTTCGAAGCTTTGAAACGTAATAACTCTAAACGTATGGTCGCTCAAAAAGAAGTGAAAGCGGTTTTCAGCCCGGGGTATCCTAGTGTACGTACGATACAAATTTCATAAGAGAACGACATACAACACAGACAGAGACAGATAGACAAAAAAATTACCGCCAAAGATATGAGACCGAGAAAACGCGCATCAAATAAACAATAGCAATCGATAAAAGAAATTGATACTCAGACAGCAGTTTCATCTAAATATGACGGTGCTTCTAGCAATTCCTACCATGTGCATTTTCTTTCTACTGTCTACATATACGATGAGTGCAAGAAATGCATCGACTGCGGGTAGTGAGTGAGAGGAAGAGAGAGAGAGAGAGAGATAGAGAGAGAGAGAATCATAAGGAAAATAGTATACAGGGAACTTGTCCGATCCTGTACGAGTCTGTCGGTACCCATTTTATGGTCTCGATCTAATTTCCGGGCACGTTCCGGACAGGACAAGATAGTGGGTTACTGTAGCTCGTACTGGTTTACTGTAGATTAAAAGCCACAGATCCTCTCGGAAGAGGATTTGAAGGTGTTTCTAGACAGATTCGAAAATGGCGAGTTTGAAAATCCCATTCGATTTTTACATAGGTGTGATTTGATACATAGAGCCTTGGATTATAAGACAGAGCCTTGGATTATAACGACTGTGAGAGTTAAATTAGTTCAACTTGACGTGCTATTTAAGCACGCTAAACTGGTCTCCACCTTGCAAAAACAAATTCGGATGATTTGCAGGTTAACATTCCCATATCTAATGTAAGAAATGACATGGGTGTTTGCGCACACCATTCGGACGCCATGCTCGTGTTAGCGCGCAAGTGGTTTTTGCGCGGGAACCAGCCACTTGCCAAATCAGCTGTTCCGTTTCACGTTCTTGCTTGTTTTTGTACAATTTATCAATTTGTATTGTTTTTTGATATTGTATTGTATTTCGTATGTTAATATATCGACATAGTCGTGTGTAGCTCCTTTTGAAACGCTTATGGACAAGAATACGTTGTCGAAAGTTCTGAAATCATGATTTATCGCAAAATATCGGAACTTGAGTATTCGATAACACGTTTTAGTTTGTTGTAGGACGGTTGCTTCTTTCTTTATCATGTGAGAGCACCCTGTAAACTTGCTGCTATCGGCGGTCGCAGCGCAGAGCCAGGTGGGCAGACGACGGCGGCACAGTGTGGAGTTGACAAAGTATACTATTTATGAATTATAGTGCTTGATGATTCCAATATGTGATATGTTTCGTCTACGTGTTGTAACTGTTGCATGATTGCAGGAGGTTTCGTACAAGCTGCACTCGTCAATCGTCGCAAGCACAACACCAGGTCTTCGTCAAGTACGTCTCTTGTTTCATCAAGGTAAACAAAATGTTTTTTTTATATATCTTATCATGTTCAAAAACGATTGCAATCCATGAATTTCATTTCAGTTGTAAAATGTTACATTTCATGACGGAATTTGTGTAAAACGTACATATTGCAGGTTGAGTCTTCGCTTTCCGAATCCCGTTTCCTGTCACGCGCACACCAAGAACACCATCTCCGTCCTCGTTGACGACACTTTTTTGTTCCTTTTGATATAAACTTGGTGATATCGATGTACTGACAATTTTCCCTGAATGGAAAGTGGATGCGTGTTGTTGGATAGAACGGTGTTTCCTTGTTCGGGTCTGTTTCTTTCAAAGTGAAATACGTTTCAACACCCGCCTAATTTCTTCGCATCCAGCCAGAAGTCAAATCAGTCTCTGGTTACGCATGCAAACTAACTGTCTCGATGGCGCAGCTGGTTAGACAGGCGCCTCTACGCTGGGGGTCGCGAGTTCAAATCCTCCCTCCTGTTTTGCGTGAGCAAGCGTGGCTGCTTGGCACTAGGCCAAGTGGCGGGTCCAACTTCCAAGCTCCGCTCATTCCTGGCCGATTGAAGACGACTTTAGTCGATAAACACAACTGTTAGTAAGATAAAACACTGTCTCCGACGGTCACAATTCATAGATTCTTGACAGCACACTTGAACGACTGTTTGGTCTCCTCCAATACAGCCTTCTCCGGTAGGGCATTCCAAAGCCTTCTCAACTCGTTTACCGGGTAGTCGTGCAGTCTCGCACTTGTTACCACAGGCTCTATCACTCTCAGTGGGTGGCCACCGCGTGCTGTCCTTCTCACTACACTGTCCGACACCAGGACCAGCATTCCATCTGGAGGAGCTCGCACTCCATGCACATAATTCCACATGAGCACTTTTCTTCTTTTGCTCACGGTCTTTTTCACCGTGTTCCACTTAGCCTTCTCTAGCATTAATAGCTTGAGAGAAATTCGTTCAAAATTTGTGTAATGCGAAAAAAGCTGTCCATTGTATTCTCACTTGTTTGCTGGATTCTGTGCTGAGACCAAAAGACGAAGAGAAACTGTACGGTGGAACAGAAGCTGATCGATATCTGCTGTGCTGACGAGATAGTGTTCGGCCGGGGTAAGGAGGATTTCACGGAGAAAAGCAGCGACTACTACCTGCGATAAGAAATAAGATGAATAACTCGACGCGATGGCCGCCGCAAATCCCATCAAGTTCCACGAGGTATACCGAACGTACTGTACGTTCATACAGTCATCTTGGAATAAGTAATACGTTTCATGATCCGTGTCGGCAACTACATCTATAGTCGCCGCCTGGTGGATAGTTTCTGTTATTGCCAGCCGGGGTCAGTTGGCGAAACTCAGTTTCGAGCGAGAGAGGCCAGACAGCGCGGGCAAATGGTCGAGTGTCGCGCGGCCTTTTTGATTCGCATGCCGGCTTCTTTGATCGATATTATCGTTTGAAAGCGCGCGCTTGGGTCTCCTCACGACTAGAAGGTAGATCGAATGCGACTAGAGGGTAGATCGATTTTCTACCGTAATCTGGCGAACTATCTCCCAGAATAATATTATATACTACATCTATACATACATGTATCCTGTACTACACTTATGCATGTATACAAGTGTACAATTCGTCTTTGGCATTACCATGAATCTGTATGCATCGTATGAGGTGCGTTAGTACGCGAGTTTGAAAATCAGGCGCAATGTTGAAAACATTAGAGATTAAAACTTCAATTGAAAATCGGAAAATACACTCATGCTGATGCGATTTCTGACAACGCGGTTATGTTTTGACATTCCATGTCTATTTTACCATATAAATTTGGTACAAACCCGATCATTTAAGCGGTTGTACTCCCCTCCCCATGTGAGCCGCGAAATCAGCTGCCTAGATGGTTATATATTTTCTCCGCAGTGACTCGAGTGTTGCGGAATCATGTTGTGCACAAATGATGACAGCGATTGATTTATCATTTACGTATGTGAAGAAAAAAAATTAAAAGAAAAAATATATGAAAAAATATATGAAAAAATATATGATGTATCAACAGTATTCAGTCAGTCCTTTTTGGTGGCCTAACTGTAGCGTTGCAAAGGCGTCTGGAAAGGAATCGATAAAGAGAAGTGTTGAAACGTGTATTATACCTGCTCATTTGAATCCGTTACTCCAGGCAGAGTAAGCCTCTTGCTTGTCACACTCCTCACGCAGAACAGCCTCGAGTCGTAGTGACAACTGGAATCGGGGCTAGGTCGCCGGACACGACCCAAGCTAGTGTCAGGAAGTTCAACTCACCTGTGGCGACGCGATTCGGAGGTGCTCTCTGAGGTGCGCTAGGCACTGCGCGAACGTCGGCCGCCCTGCCGGATTGCCTTCCCAGCACTGCTGCATGAGCTGGTAGCTGAAACCAGTTATGCACACACGGCTTCCCAAAATCCCCATTTGGCCGAACTACTTTTCTCAGGGACAGGGCCGTGCCTCTGTGGCCGAAACGCCTCATTCACCCGTGACCCGTAACCCATCGGCCGCGTCGTGCTGCCCGCCCGTGAGAACGTTTCTCTATTGGGTGTTCCGCGGATAGTCCGCCGTGTTTATGATCACCTCCAGTGCATGCGTTTCCAATCAACACTCACATATCATCGTGGCAATACTCGGGCCGCTCATTCCGGTGTCCTTCCTTGAGCTTCAGTAGAAGGTCGTCGTTAGCAAGTGTGGGGTATGGGTTCACGCCCAGCGTGAACATCTCGTAGAGAAGAATGCCGAACGACCACACGTCAGACTGAACCTGGCGTCATCATCTGGGATCGCACACTAAACGCTCACTTCCTGGGTGTATAGTCCGTCCTCGATCGCTTCGATGGACATCCAGCGCACTGGAAGAGCGACGTCGCGCGATTGGCGCAGTCTGAAAAAGGATATGCGAATCCTACAGGCTCCGTCAATTTTAAAGGTAGTGTACTCTCTGAATCTGGGTGTATGTGTAGATACAACATGCTATTGTTCACGACTCTATGAGTTTATTATGATGATGCAAATACATATTCTGAAACAATTTGTTTTAATCATTGAATATTCGTGAGAAATCGTAGAAACTAATCACTTTCAATCAGCTCGGAGGTGTGTGCTCAACTTGCACGAAGTTACACAATTTGACCACCACACTATCGGCTGTTTCATTCAAGACAATTTATGTTTATATATATATATATATATATATATATATATATATATATATATATATATATATATATATATATATATATATATATATATATATATATTATCTGTTAAAAGGTACTTGCGTAAAGATATTAAGTTTGTCTTGACCCAATTCAACAAAAGCGCATGCATAAAACGTTTACAAATACTAACACAAACCTGCGCCTCTCTCCCCCCCCCCTCTCTCTCTCTCTCTCTCTCTCTAATATGGACGTATGACGTTATTCATTTGTATTGTTATATTTCATCTGTTAGTGTCCACTGTCCGTTATGCGCAGGTTTGTGTTAGTATTTGTAAACGTTTTATGCATGCGCTTTTGTTGAAAATATATGTGCTTTTGTTGAATTTCATAGAAATTTCTTCTGTTTCTGATTCCCAAGCTCTGTCGTTAATTTCTCTGCGCGCCCTGCCCGCCTGCCGGGAGAGAGCTAGCCAGAATGACGGGAGCCCAAAACAACGCAAACCCGGCGCGAATTAGACGCTGGTGGCGGCGAGGCGAACTACACTCAAAGTGCTAGTTGGAGAACACGCGCAGAAAACGCCGAGAGAGTACGCTTTCGGCAGAGAGTCAGCGTTACCGGACACGACATCCACCCACCCACCCATCCACCCACCCACCCACACGCTGGCCTCTTACCTCATGGGTGTGCGAGATCGCTCATAACTTCTTTCGGAGAAAAGATACAAAGATGCCATCAATTAGTGATATGGCCTACGGAACCGTGCGAATCTAACTAACATAAATTGGATGAGTTCGCATTTCTGCTAACATGATTTTTGGATATCGCTTCTTGAAAGTTCTGGCGCGAGCCCTATCCTAAGCCAAAAGAGAGGGCGCTGCGCGCAGAAATGCGAACTCATCCAATTTATGTTAGTTAGATTCGCACGTTTAGCATATATATATATATGCTAAACGCAGTAAGTTATGTAGAATGATGTTAAACATCATAACTCACAACGTTGCGCAAATATGCGTATCTCGTTGGATTAAAATAAATATTTTTATAATTTCCATAAACGATATAAAATACCTCTAAAAGTAAAAGACATTGATAGTACATTCGTGATACTTTTTTAAAGGAACAGTGGCGACTTGTTTTTGACTTTGAGTATTATTAAAAATCATATTAACCTGACACAATTGTATTTTTTTTGCGAAAGAACGACGATTCTGCGTTACTTTCGAATCTGCATTGGCAAGAATGCAGCTGAAATTTTGAGTTCAAAATTGGTCCCATCACGATTAGCCTACCGCTCAAAGCTTTAATATTGTAAAAATTGTGTTCGGAGACATACGCGCAAATGATCGAAGACCTTTCACTTGCTTTATGGCTCAGTGCATGTGCGTTGTGGCACCGAGCTCGCTGGTTCGATTCCCGTTCGCGCCAAATGTTTTGCGCGTGTGAAACTGAGAAGTTGTGGCAGATTGTGGCAGAAATAAGTCGCCACTGTTCTTTTAAATTGGATTCAGAGGCTACACTCCCTTTAACCATGAGGAAGTGCCAAGCGCGACTTTAACAAACAAAAAAAAAACAAAAAATAAAATGTCTCTCGAGGAAAAGTAATTCACTTATAATAGTTCTTGTTGTCGCTGCGCGCCATTCCAAAGTCCGCGACGCGCACGACGCGATTCGATGTGATGAGCAGGTTGCGGGCGGCGAGGTCGCGGTGGATGCACTGCACGAGAGAACTAAACATAATAGAAACAACTCACAGGCACGCTGGCCAGGTAGTTCATGCCGTTGGCAGCCTGTGTGGCGAAGGAAAGCAGGTCGGAAGTGGCGAAGGTCGTCCGGTCCTGCAGCGGCAGAAGGCGCTCTTGCTCCATCTCCGCTGACCACGACGGAGACTGCTCCGACTACGTGAGAGAAATCAGAGAATACAATATGAGCAATGTTTCTATTGGCACAGTTTCAAACATAAGTGCCTACAGCATATTTCAATGTGTTCGGCTGCAAGTATCCGTCGGGGTCTAGAGAGGTCGGTGCTGCCCGCCGCAGCTCGTTCACGAAGCGGCACTGGAAGAAGAGAATCATACAATTTTAGTTGGAGGTTAAGATTCAGACAATTTCAGTTGAAAGTAGAGAATAATACAGTTCCGTAAAAAATGTGCACCTTGTTCGTTCGCAAGACTCACCTTGTTCGTTCGCAAGAAGTCTTTAAGATTGCCGTCGTCACACATCTCAACTATCACGCAGAACTCCCCACTGAAACTTGTTTTCCAGGTTCGTAATCTTTCTCATTTATGTTTGATTGCTCCTCCACGCACCGACTCATGTTTTTGGTGACGGCTCCGATGAGCGCGAGGACGTTGGGGTGGCGTCCGATCGCCGACATGATCTTCAGCTCATCACCCAGCATCTTGTGGTGCTGCGGATTCGAAGAGTTCAGCGGTTTCTAGACAGTCATCAGTTTCAACGGTCATCAGTTGCCAATTCATTAAGACATTACTTTGATGGCAACAGGTAGTTTCTGAGGTGCAGCTTTTTGATCAGCCCCCGTCCTCGGCTTACTCAACCAGCCCATCCACACTTGTCCGAATTGACCTGTGCCTATCTGAAAACGAAATTAAAACACACACACTTTGAGCACACGACATACTCTGTTTCCTATCTGCAGGTTGCTCGAGTCCACTTCGAATCCCCTATCGTACTGTATCTGGTGTATGCGTTGGTCGAGCGGCTGTTTGGGATCGGACGGCTGCGGCGGTGCATTCTCCGTCGCACATATCAGTTGGTCGTACAATATTTCCAGGGCGCTGCAAATGATAACATAACATACATTATTATAAGTTTGAGACTTGACGCACCGCCGGTGTTCCTTGGCGCGCCTGTGCTGCTTGAACCACGCAGCGATGGCACATCCACTGATCAGCAGTAGCAGAGCGATAATGGGAATGACAGCGAAAACTGGCAAGCGCTTCGGAGAACCATCAACCTTGAAAGGGACCGTCTCTCTCAAGTGCGTTGTCTTTCACCGTGAAATCTAGTTTGTGGCTGTTCGATCCGGCTCTGTTGGTGGCTTCACATCGGTATACGCCCTGGTCCTCAGCGACGACTCGCGCAAACCTCAGGACCTTCAACCACGAGTTTTGAAACGCACCTACGACAGAATCATCGTATTTTCACCTTGTTTTCATAGGCGTGCACTGACAACATGTCTGAGTCGTCAATCTCCACTTCGTTTTTGAACCTACAATGGCGGAAGGTGATGCGAGATCAAATGAAGAGGGGGGACCATCGATAGTCGGGCGGCGGACTTCCCTCCAAGGGACACGTGATATTCGTGCGCTCACCATACTTCGCCGCCTGAAACTCTTAGAATCATATTGTCTAATTACTCACATTGATTGATGTTTACTGATTGGATGACAGCGATAGTCTTAAACATCCTGTATATTGGAACAGTATTTGGTGTCAAATCACCTAGCAACGAAGCAATTTTTTTTGAAAACTCAACTTAGTGAATTCCGCGTCGGGCAGGTGAATATAGGGCAAAGTGGCATTGTTCACGAATATTGTCGCTACAATCGTCTTTTTCTGGCCACCATTCGATATGTCCACCGCGTATTCAGTGTAGCCGCGGGTGGCGTTTCTGAAAAGAATATTTGTAGTGTGAATAGAAGAAGATAAAAGGCACGGTGGCGCTAAGTTCTTGACTTTAGTTTATTGCTTGACCCATGGAAACACGAAACTAACAAAGAAAACGCGAAAGAACGGCGTTTCCTCGATACCTACACGCTTACCAGAGAATGTGCACGTGCGAAGCTTGGTGAGGCGAATTCAAAATTCGCGCCAAATATCTTATCGGAAAGTTCAGCTCTATGCTCATCTCGTCAATGTGGTTTCGACAGGATATGGCGTTGGTACTCTCACGGTCCACGCACCATGCTATGCCGGTTCGATTCCCACTATGTGCAATCAGTTTTGCCAGGTTCTCAAAAGTGATTTTCGATGAAACTTGGTAGTTCTAAACGCCCCTAAGCCCTAAACCTTTAAAAGGAAAATACGACAGAACACATGAAAAACGACGATAAATCAAAGTATAATGTTTTTTGACGACAGAAAGCTGTTGACACATAAAATAACGCGTACCTCAAAATCGCATAGATGATACGAGAATGAGATTCGACATGATCGTTAAGAACGCGAATCTCCGCATCTGATTTAGTCAGCCATTTCACATCCCTGAAACAAACAAACAAGTTTTAAATGTCTTTCTCGCGTTCTACAATTTGCAATACAAAACATTTTTTCTTGTAAATGAGTCTTGTTGTGTCGCTGTTGAACCAATTTCTTTTTCTCTCTTCTCTCTCTCTCCATTCACCAGTTCGCAGGCGGCATACGGCACTTGAAGATCACGTCGTCTCCCTCGTAGATGGCGGGCTTGTCCTCTGGGGACGTCGCTTCAGATGACCTGTTTGCCGTGTACGTCACTTCGATGCTGGTGTCTGATGTTCGCAGTACTTGTTCTTCATGATTGGTCTAAAAATATGTTATGTTGGAAAAAGTTCTTCTGGAAAAGCATGAACTCTCACAATTCCGTGCCTGTCTGCCTGACACTTGACGTGTAGATCGTCTAGGACAGTTGTTTCCCATCTGAGTCCGCTTTCAAAAGTGCCATGCAAAGCAGTCAGCTCATGACTGTCCACATTCATCCACGATTGAGAGAGGGAACTAGAAGCAGAGACAATACAAAAAGTAGCCGCAATGTTCGGTTACCTTCTCTGCAGAACCGATAGATTCGCAGGCGGCATCGCCTTCACCACGCAGTATAAGACCACCTGCAATTTTAGAGCACCTATATCTTGTACTCGTTGTCTATGTTTCTTTTTCTCACTTTGCTGGGAGATTTGTAGTAGGTTTGATTGAACAACACCCAATTGTCCTGCGATGAAGTGTCGATTCTGAACACAAAACAAACAAGAAATATACGGACTGCATTGCCGTACCTCACATCTAGTGTATCGCTAACAACATCGACCACCCAACCGATAGTGAGCACAGTATCCAACACTGTGACATTGAGAGAGTAACTGAAAATTGAAGTGTTTCTTTTGGAAATCGCTCTGGCCGCTTTTAAGATGAAAAAATCCACCCACAGTCCGCTCATCTCTGTTGTTGTGTTTTTAAGATACAACTTCTCGGTCGCCCAGCCAGTCTGTACATGCAATACGAAATTAAAAGCACACAATACTAAGACAAAACTACAAAGTCAAAAACACAGTCAAAGTAGCTCAGTAGAAAGAGGGCTTTAACCTGTTTCCGCCCGTTACACTGCAACCAATAAATACGAACCGCATTCTTTTCCGAGTGCAAGGCGTGCATGTCGTCTGTGATTATCTCTCCGATTTCTTTATTCCACAACGAGCGGTAGTTCTGAAAAGAGACACGCAAACGTTACAAGACAATCTGTACGATGTACTCACCCGCCGCCACTCGGCGTGATAGCTGCTATATATGGAGTCTTTCGGGAAGGCGTTCATTTCCGCGAAAAGCATGAGATCTTGTCCAACAGGGACAGCGATACGTTCCGGAAAGCCGGACGCTGGCGTTTTAGATACCACCTAAACGAAACTTCAACAACTATGAAAACAGTAGAGTATTCACCCAGATCGGGCCTTTCTCGGGTGACACGTGCACATGGGTCACAATCGAATGGATCAAATCCGTCTCGTCCCACCACTGACAGCGGTACATACCCGAATCCTAGAATCACCGTTTTGTTCACAATGCCGGATAATTCTGAACAACAAGTGCATATGTTTTTCTTTCTTTTTTTTGTTTTGCACGAGTCGTTAAAAATCCATTTCCTATGATCTGCGCATTAATAGACAGACAGAAAAAGCAGTGGCTACTGTTTCGTTTTTGAGGTTATTTAAAGTTAGAATATAAATAAATCCGAGTCGTTTGATTTAAATAACACACTCATCTCAGCGGTGAGCTTCGGAATCATCACGATCAGCTGCCTGTAGTAAAAGTGGGTGTCATAATATAGAAAGCGTCCGAGGACGACGGCAGACTAAACACTGTTCTGAGTGACTCATGTTTGGTTTATGTTCACCGAATCGCCACACCGGGGACAGGAGATGTTGGGATAGCTCTCGCCGAGTACGAGAGGTCCGTCTTTCGTGCGCAGTGTGCAGTCAAGTAAGAATTCGCCTGTTGCGACATTCGATCATTTAAGTTGTTATTTCGTCACCTCCAACGTACGGCCGCGGCGTCCGCTTGTTCCACACAAGCTCAATATCTTTATCAAGATTCTAGAAAAAACTTTTTTGTTGGTTTGACGAATTCTGATGCTTACTTCTATCGTAAACATCTCTTTGAAGACGGCGAAGGACAGGGAACTGTTAACAGCATGAGAGTGAAGTGCCAACAGTAGGATCAGTTGGCCGAGAGTTAGTCTCGGCAACAGCGTGCCGCTGACGAGCATCGCCAACAATAGCGCCGTATCGTTTTTTTCTGTTTTATACGCTGCTAAGGGTGATTTCATGAGAATTGATTTCAGGAAAGATTACCGCTCATGAAACGAGATAAGGACGATAAAACACTTAGTCACTTGTGGTTCTTTGATAAGGGTCAAACAACAAGCAAGTGGCCGAGCGCAAATGAATGTTGAAATCAATGGGCAAAGCATGTTTTTTATGTCTTCCGAGTACAAGTCGCCGGCTTCTTACATGCGGTCCATCGGTAAAAGTACATAAACTCATCGTCAGACGACGCAACTGTAAGACTAGTGTTGCAGATTCTCATTATTGGGGAGAGCGATACATGAAGAGATCAATGACGTTAAGACCACATATTCAGATATAACGATTCCGGATAAACGACTGGTTTTCTAAAACCGGAACATCTAGTGCTATACTGCAACCCCTCCATTGACATTGTTCACAGGCGTTTTCACAGGCATGTGAAGCATCCTTGTGTGATAAATGAAAATGAATCCATGTGTCCAGGGGGGATTGCAGTATGCTGACCACCGCTCCGTCCGCGCGCTTTTTTCGCTTTTTTAGGGACGGTGAGGTGCTTGGCAGCGCTAATTTCGTCGTCATCTGTGACCCTGAACTTCACACTGACGTCATTGGAAACAAATAGGTATTGTTTCGGAGAACTGAAATCGACATAATCGTGATCGCCTTTTTTTCTATTTTACGACTTGAACGCAGAAGGAGTGTTGAGAACCAAATTTAGAAAGAACAGCCGATTGCCACAACATCGGCGACTGTCGCGCATATCTCGTTAATCTAACACTGCGATAGCTGCGATGGGTAACACACACGGCACCGCGTGATTCATATGAGATAAAAAACGGACGTAACAACCAGCAAAGAAAACGATAAGCTAGCGAAACTACGTGAATCCACGCACAAAACCGCGCAGCGTGTTGTAGATTTCGATTTGAATTCTTAATTAATTGTATTATACACTTTTGTTATTGGTCACAGCCTAATTACGAGCGAAAGTGCAGGTATAAAGGACATAGCTGCTGTGTGAATAGCAGTTTCTACCATGTGCACATCTTTCCTACTTTCTTTTAATTTACTGCTTTCGAACCAATGTTTCAATTCGCATGTTTTTATAACCATTGTATTGTAGTGGTGTAAATAAAAAAGGGGGATGAAACGGAGAGTAAAAGTTGGCAGTTACTTTCTACAAGTTTCATGTACTCTGGAAACAAGTCATTAGTAGTGTTATGAGCTGGCTCTGTTGGATTTCCGGTGAAACATATTGTTCGAAATTAGAGAGGAGGTTGTGTGTTTTTTTTAGATAATGGCTAACATGTCATTGAAAACATTTCAGTCTTTTTGCTCAACTGAGACAACAGTACGAACTAACTACTTTTTACTTGGAAGTACTTTTTGAAAGATATTTTAAAATGCATTTCATTCCAGCAAGGCGCAGTCGCTGGCTAATCTTCGGAAGGCTGCACCCAGTTCAGAATCGCGCTGCGGTCTTGCAAGTTTCTTACTTTGTTCTCTTTTTGTTCACCGCCTGGACAAAAGCGAAAGTGGATGCCGGACCATCACTCTTAAAATTAATCAGAATGTCGGTTAACGAGGTACTTCATGTTTGGTTTTTGCCCAGCCTCAGAGTCATCGTCAAAGTATTTATCTGTGTTCTGATGAGGGCCAGTCCGCCAGTTGTGTCGTTCATCTCCGCCCGGACATTCTACCTGCAAACACGATCGAGACCATCACAAACAATCATAAACAAGCAAATGATATGAAATCGCAGCTCACGAAAAGAGAGGGGATTTGCTCGAAATGTTCTCGCTGGCGGCAGTCATCGACTTTTTTGTCATAACTCAACTCTGAATCGATGCCTTTTCTTATTTTCAAGCGATGCAATGCCGCTACCAAACTTCAACAATTTTTTAATGAAAACTACAAACAGTCTACCATACAAGTTCGGGTCATTTGTCAAGAAAAATGGTGCATCATACGTTTCACAAAACCGTTATCTGAACTTCAAACGAAGATTACGGTACTTCAATGGCGAAGGTAGCTGAATTGAGCGAAAGACCATGAACTTGTCAAAAACAAACCTTTCTTGACAAATGTGAACGGAATGAAATATTTATCCAGCTAGACTGACTAAACTATGTGTAGCCATCGCAATCATATTGTACCACACATCGCCACCCTCACACCATGTTTGCCTAGACAAACGTGCAAGATTTGAAGCTTACATGAACAGAGACAAACTATTTTCCATCATATTTTCATCATTCCCGTCGATCCGAAACCATATTTTCAACATTCCCTGCGAATATCGTGACAATGCGGCGCTGTAGCACGAAGCCGCGCCCATTTCTAGAGAGAGGCCAAAAGCTGGCCTCAAGAGAGGCCAAAAAATGGCCTGTCATGGAGTGATTCCCAGCAGATGTGAAACCTGTGTGGGTTCACCTTTTGAGACTTTGCGGAAGCCGTATATGGCGCAGAGTGGACCGATTTGGAAAAAAAAATGGATTTGGGCCTGTGAGGTATGATGAGTGTTGTGTGAAAAAAGGCAGAACGATGTCGCGCCAAGAGATATGCAAATGAGATATGGAGGTGAAACTTGGGAAGAGTCACCTTTGGACAAAAGTCGGGAAATGGGTTGTGTGGAAGGTGGGATGTTTTGTAATCCGCAAAACAATTTGTAAAATGGTGTTTGAATTTTTTAAACATGAAAACATCAACACCATGTGTTTATGATTCGGCAAAAACTTTGTGCGGGTGACGGGTTCGAACCCTCGCCCTGCGAACACTTGTCGAGCCCACTAACCACAAGGCCACGGCGGCACTTGGATAGGTCTGACCGGTGCATCTATAGTCGTAGGGACAGCTCCCTGCTAACGCCAACGCGTCTTATATTACGTAAAAATTAGGATCAAAGAAAAGTACATGAAACTTGAAGAAAAGCGAATGAAGCCAAACGTGACAGTCCGCTTAAGCGGATTGGTCAGCCGGGTGAGACTTTTGGGTGAACAGTACTGAGTTAAGTTGTTAGTAAACATTATGCTCATTTCAAAGATTAAGCCACGCATGTCTTAGTTCATCGAACGAAGTGAAACTGCGAACGGCACTACAGAATTAGGGTGGCAGTGCTAATGTCACTTTATTATCTTAAATTTATCTTTTTCAGGCTCATTTAGTGTGGCTGCAATCCTTTTTTTTTCAAGAAAGGGTTTAGAAAAATATATATGCATGTTGAATCTTTGAAAGCAATTCCGATGTATTTCGAAAGGAAACAAGCCCGAGAGTATTTGGCAGGCAACCCGAGAATGTTTTGATTTAGGAAGATTAGGAAGACTAACATCTCTGCTAACATGTTAAAGTGACAATTTTATTGATCCGCAATCGGAAAAATTTTGAATTTTGAATTGGCGCGCTTTACAAATTCTGGCTATAGCTATTGAACTCGAGATGCATATCACATAGGGATATGTTTATCGGCTTCTACGACTTGAGTTTGTGCTAGAAACTGAATTTCATATCAAAATTTTATTTCAAAATTCCCGTCATTCAAGACGTTTTAGACACTCAGCTGTGATGTAACCTCACTTTTTACCCATAAAGCATTTAAAATCAACTATTTTTTGGGGCAAAAAATAGTTTAAAATCATGAAAAAAGTTCTAGTTTTCAGGTTTAGTAGATGTTTCCATCAACTTTTCATCAGTATAATATCATTTTTAAGTGAAATTGTCACTTTAAAGGTCACGATCAGCGAGGATCAGAGAGTGTATGGTTAGACAAAGATTAAAACCCATCGTATGCTGTTTTCAATTTGACAATTTGACAATTCAATTTGACAATTTGTCAATTTGACAATCAATTTGACAATTCAATTTGACATAAACATTTCAATTATCATGTTTGTGTTGAATTGTTTTGTTTTTGTTGGTTTCGTTCTTTGAGTTAAAAAGACTCGCTCGACAAACGCAATATCGATCTTTTGGTATGGGCCAGAGTGTAGACAGCGAGAGTGAATGCAAGATCGGTTCGCAATAGAGCTCTTGAATCTGTGTTTAGTCGGACTTTAAGTACGTAAATTTATGTCCATTTACCCTCGACATTCTGTTCTCTTTTTTGAGGAAAACGAACTACTAGAGTAAAGTGTATACTGTCTTTGTCTAATGGTTATTTAGCAAAACACTATAAAATTCTGTTTATTTTCGCATACACAATTCATGAATGCGAACGAAACATTCGGATCGTGAGAAAAAAAAATGCAAATCTGAAATACTGCGCGGGTCGAAATGGCGACACACATAAAGCGATCGGGAATAATGAAATAATGTGGACGATGCTACAAAAAGGGAAAAGGACAATCGGCTTTATCTGGCAAGCATGGCACGCGTACATGTGTCGTTCCTTCTGCTGGTAGCCAGTGCGACAGCCAGCCAACTCAACATCCTCGAACCACCCAAGACAGTCGCCTGCGCCGGGGCGAAACCCTCTGTACAGGTACGCGGCTCTCTCTCTCCCCCTCTCTTTCCCTCTCTCTCTCCCTCCTTCTCTCTCCCCCTCTCCCTCCCTCCCTCTCTCTCTCCCTCTCTCTCTCTCTCTCCCCTCTCCCTCTCTCTCTTTCAGTGGTTCCCCAACGGCAAGCACGACGAGTGCTTCGCCTTCAGACACC
>CAWZYM010000365.1:35000-240000 GCA_963966185.1 Rhabditoides inermis | reverse complement strand
ACATTTCAAAACGCACTCACTTGACATGGTTGGCGAGAGAGGGCCGGGTCTTGAGTGACAGGGCGCAGTGTGGACACGCGAACCTGGAGGGTTCTCGATGTGTTCATCGATAACCGATTATCAAAACGCAATTATCAAACATTCGCGGCACGTCTGCCTACGGAGGAATCAGAACTACAACGTAAACAGAAACAGATACAAGAAAAGACAGCACGATACTGATGATGAAATAGATGTCGAGCTCCAGAGTGTGATGTGTGATATGTGAAGAAAAATAGAGCTAGGACGATAAAGAGAGTGAGTGCAAGGAGTCTCAACAGAATCACACACCTGTGCCCCTCTGTATGCGCGTTGCGCACATGCCGACTGAGACTGGCGCGGTGCTCGCTCGAAAACGCGCACTGCTCACACGCGTGCACGGACTTGCCGCGTCTGGAAGGCTACCCACTTTTTTGGAGAGAGAAAACAACAACATTTGTTTTATCAAATTATCACAAATGACAAGTCTACTGCAATTATAATTGTTCTCGATCAAAAACAAGACAATCCACTTTTCCACTGGAAAACTGGAAAATCCAACTGGAAAATAAAGTTTTCCACTAGCAAATCCAGTTTCCAATGGAAAACGAGATTTTTTTTTGGATTTTTTTCAAGAAACGTGTTAGGGCAGGGTCAAAGTATTGGATTATACCAACTCATGCCACATCGTCACCCACCCACCTCTCTTCCTTCGGTGCGCGCACAGTGTGACCGGTCGCCTGGCCGTGTCTGAAGTCTGAAGTAGACAGGACAATTTGAAGGGATGAAAGGTTTCTTCGACAGCAAATCAGAAGTGTTTCGAGAGGATAGGATAGGCATTCGATGTTTGGGGGGGGGGGTGTTTTTGAAAAGAGTGACGGCAATTTGAGGAGAGAGGCTCACCTCCACAGCGCCTTCCTATTGCTCGCACGGTGGCGGCACTGGTGGCAGATCCACTCGCTTCTAGCGCCACCTCCCTTCAACTGCTCCGTAGAACAACTAGACTGACCTGCAACGCGCTCGTTCTCCTCCGTTGTCGCCTCCACCTCCTCTCCCGTGTCCTCCAATCGTCGCTTGCCCGACTTCTCTCGTGTACACCCCTCCTCCCCCTGTGTCTCCTTTTCCAGCAACATTCTGAACTCCTCCTGCTCCCTCCGTCGTCTCTCCTCCCGCTCCAGCTGCTCCTGCTCCCTCTGCCGCTGCTCCAACCTCTTCTGGTTGATGTGCCACGACTCGAGACACACCCGCCGCCTCTGCTCGCTCTCCCTCGCTCGCCTCTCCGCCTCTTCTGCCTTCTTCAGTGGATCGGGCTGCTTTGGGGGCTTCCGCCGGCGCGCCTCCTCCTCCAGCCGCGCACGCTCCGCGCGTTTCTCCATAGCCAGCAGACGACGCTTCTGGAAAAAGACAATCAAATGGGGACGAGATGGGTGTTTCGTTGCTCTCTTTTGAAGATATGGTCAGTCGTATCAGACGGTTTCAAAACAATGACGAGCCGTTTATGTTTGAAGTGGTTTGAGGCTATCTGAAGACAGACCGCTACTTGTACGTCCATTCTCTTTTCCGTTCCGTTCGCCTGTCCCACTCTCTAACACTCAATGCATGTTCATACTACAGCCTTTGCCGCGCATATGCATCGAATGCGTATCAAAGCTGAAAAACGCGACTCTGAACACCCTTCACCTCCTTCTCCCACAGTCTGTGCAGCGCCGCCGTGTTCTGTTGCATCGCCCTCGCCTCCTCACTCCTCCGCCTCGCATCGACGGCGTCTTGGTAGCTGTCCGAGCCTCTCGATCCATCTCCCAATACACAACCACAAAAATAAAAATACACAACCACAAAAATACACAATCAATAGGAAATACACAACCACAAGTTCCCACCTCTTCTTTCACCTCTTCTTCCAACCGACTCTTCTCGGTCGATCGGCTGCACTGCTGCAGAATCTGAAAACACTTGGAACATACAATACACATGCGGATTTCGGTGCGGATTTTGTGAAAGGAAAGTAGCAACAGAACAAACACGTTAGCGATTCCGCCTCTTGAAAACAGTTGGAAAGTACGATCAATACAATCCACAAACGAACCTGGTGTGCATTGCTGCACTCGGCCTTCCGCTCCCCCTCCTCTCCTCCCTTCTCTCGTCTCTCCTGCTTGGCTGCGCCCTTCCATGCCCGGTTCACTTCGGCTACCTGAACTCTTTAGTAGAGGTCAGACTCAACTTTTGCTGGCAAAAGTTGAGTCTGACCTCTACTAAAGAGTGATAATACATCTAGCGAACCAAAATCATTTGACTTTGTTGGATTATGCAACACACTGGGCCTTTCTCAGCATGTCAACTTCCCCACTCGCGGATATAACATATTAGATTTGATACTTTGTAATGACCGTTCCTTGATTTTCAACGTAAAACCTGGAATTCAAATTTCAGATCATGTATCAGTAGAGTGTTCCTTAAATATGCCACTATCACCATCTTGTGACAATGTTGAGAAAACCTACTTTGACTACAGAAATGGAGACTATGCCGCGATGTGCCATGATCTCGCTGCTATTGATTGGGTCTCACAGTTTGGACAATGTACTGATATAGATCAAAAGTACAATGTTCTTACTGGTTACATACACGACTCTATCAACATAAGAGTACCAATTCTTACAATCAAGAGCGCGAAAAAGTTTCCCTCATGGCTGTTATCTAAGAAATTGAAAATTAGAAAATTGTTTGATAAACAGAAACACACCAAGGATCCAGATGATATATATACCTATAAGAATGCGACAAAACTTTATAAGCAAGACGTGAAAAGCTATCTCATTGAACGCGAACGCAGTATTTTGAAAAAAAGGCTCCCCAGCTGAATATTGGAACTATATCAAGAAACGCACTGTTGGCAAAGCAGACATTCCGTTCCTTTCTGATGGGGAAAACCTTGTCTCTGATGATTTCGAAAGAGCGCAGATGTTTAACAAACATTTTTCTGATGTATTTATAAGAGATGACCATAAACCATTCTCAGCGCAAAGTAAGACACCTGTTAGCCTGATGAATATAAATCTGGATCCGGATCGTGTTTATACATATTTGAAGCACTTCAAACGAAAACTTTCATATGGACCTGACAATATACCTAGTATTGTGCTGCAATCATTAGCTGTTGTACTCGCTGAACCTTTGTCCATGATTTTCAAGGAATCTTTAACCACAGGCAACATGCCGAACCTTTGGAAACAATCTATAGTAGTGCCGGTCCATAAGAAAGATGATCCTTCTATTGTAAATAACTACCTCCCTATTTCGCTCACTTTCAAGTTGTAGAGTGCTTGAGCGGATGTTAGTCTATGAGATGCGTACACATTTTTGGTCTAATCATCTTGTCGCACCTCAGCAGTTTGGCTTCCTAGATGGACGCTCTACCATTTCACAGATGGTGGAGTATGTCTCATTTATTAGTAGCGAATTGGGTGCAAAACGGATAGTCGATAGTATATATCTTGATGTTGCGAAGGCTTTTGACACTGTTTCGCACAGACGATTAATACAAATCTGTGATGCGTATGGCTTCCGCGGCAATCTCCTTAGATGGCTACAAAACTACTTGACTGGAAGGACCCAATGTGTGCGTATATCCAACAGATTATCTGATTGGTTAGATGTTTTATCTGGAGTACCTCAAGGAAGTGTTGTAGGTCCTCTCATGTTCTTGTTGTATGTCAACGATATCGGAGACGTTATTGAACATAGTAAATTTCACATTTATGCAGACGATCTAAAACTCTACCTGTCATCGAGTACTCCCTGTTTCGAGTCAAAATTGATATCCGATCTTCGTCGGATAGCTAAATTTTTCATTGACAGACAAATGAAACTGTCAGTTTCTAAATGTGAGTGTATGCATTTTGGCAAGAATAATCCTATGTATTCATACACATGTGATGGTCAACCTTTACGTTCAGTGCGTAATATACGCGATCTAGGTATTCAACTCAATTTTGACCTCAGTCCCGATAGTCATATTTCAAAACAAGTACGAAAAGCATCTGCCCTTGCTATACTTGTTCCGCGGACTTTCTCCTATTCGAAAGATTTGTATAGAAATTTCTTCATATACAAAATCAGACCGATTCTCGAATACGGCAGTGAAGTGTTATGTCTAATGAACAAAACTTTCACGAATGCATTGGAAAAGACACAACGAAAGTTCACAAAGGCAATATTTCCGAAAATGAGCTACGCGAACCGTCTTGAGTCTCTCCAACTGGAAACACTATATATGCGTAGAATAAAAAGCAACCTTACCCTAGTACATAGTTATATGTATGGATATATCAAGTCAGAAAACCCTTTTGACGTAATTGATTCCAAGTCAAGATCATCTAGGAACCGTTCCAATGGGTGTAAACTTTACAGTAACGTCAAAACCACAATTCAACAGTCTTTTATAATTCATTCGGTTGTTAACACTTGGAACTTGCTTCCTCAAACCGTTGTAAATATTCCCGATAAACACCAATTCAGAAAGAGCTTAAATAATCATATAAATTTCCATAGTAAAAACGGCACTATTTTCAGTTCACTTAAAATACAAGACCCCACTAATCTCTAAAATATGAAGCTGGGGCAACTCTTATTCAGAAGTGGTGACAAACGGCACATATAGACCGTTTTTCTCACTCACTTTTATCTCGTTTCGGGTGATGAGATTGCACTTTCCCTACATAGATCATGTTAACTCTGATTTCTGGGGAGAGTGCGGTTGTACCGGGTCGCAGGGATACGGACCGACGACGGGGGCTGCTGTGCCTCCCGATCATTTTATTGTATCTCCTCTTATCCCGTGTTATCACCAAAATTCATATGAATAAACTATATAGAAAAAAAAGACCCTCAGAAAGATCCTCAGAAAGTGTCTTTTTGTATCATAAAGTGGCTTTTTGATACATAATCGAGTCTGACCTCGTTTTTTTTCACTGGCAATACACACACTGAACAAAGTAGAATCGACTCAGCTGAGGAATCGTTTTCCTCAAATTCACACGCACTCTCGCGCACTCTCTCTCTCCTCTTCGCAATCATCACTCGTAAATTGCCGTGTTTCTCCGTGGCCACTCCTCCCTCGCTTCTCCTCAAACCCACCTTGCCGGACTTTGTCTCAAAGTGTTCCTGGATCTTCAAATGCACACGCTCCTTTGGCAGCTGAAACATTCATATCAATCAAATATGAGGCTACTAACAGCTGAGTGTTCATCTTATCACAGGAACACAGCGGCCGGAAGCGGCGTGGCCAAAGATTTTGATTTGTGGATAACATTTCTACTTATGATGTTCTGACTCTCGCGCAATCAATACAGTCTCAAAACAGTCACTGAATACTGAATAACATGCGCGAGTGACGCCATTTTCTGATTTCCTCCGCAAATCTGCCTCTCATTTTGCTTATATCAATGACGCCCAACAATCAATGACAGCACAACTGTCAGGTGAGGGGCCAGTGCGTACATAGGACTTGCATGCGTTCTTTGTGTGTACCGTTTATAACGGTTCGGCTAGGCGCCCAGACGCCGCAGCAAGCGCATGGTGGACATGCGGCCTGCCTCCTCCCCTCTCTCTACCTCTCTCTCACTCACTCACTCTCCTCTCTCTCTCTCTCTCTCTCTCTCTCTCTCTCTCTCTCAGTACCTTATCCGGCGCGACCTTGCCGAGCCTCTCTATCCACCTCGCCCGCGCCGCCACGCGACGACCCTCCTTCTCCTGAAAGACAAGCAATCGATTACATGTCTACACACATTGTCTTTCACCGTTCACCCCATTCAGCCGTCCCCCCATTTTACCGTTCACCCCATTTAGCCCTCCTACCGACAGACCATCCGACGTGCCACCCAACCCAACACTGGCGTCATTGTTCTCGACCCCCGCTAACTTGTTACCACATCATCTCTGCTCATCTACGAACACGTGTGATGTCACTTCGACCCCGCCCACCTCCTTCTCCTTAGCTCTCTCTCTCTCTTTCTCTCTCTCCTCCCTTTCTCTCGTCCCACCTCCTCCTCTTTCGCAGTCGTCGCACCCGCAGGGGCACTGCGCAGTTCAGTCGTGAACGCTTGTTTGCAACATGCGCCGTGTAGCACGTATACTTCACGGCCTGAGAACAACGTTCTCCCATTCTCTCTCTCTCTCTCTCTCTTTCTCCCTCCCTCCCCTCACCCTCACCTGTCCAACACTTCTCCCTGCCACTCCCGCTCCAACACTGGCCACCGTCGCTTGCGCCTTTTCGTCGCTCTCCATCGTACATAGATCTGTCACAAAACATTGAAAACACACTTCAATTCAGGCAGATATCACACGGTCAACGAGCCGCATCAATTGGAGACAACCAAACCGAACACGCCAAATGGTAGACAATTTATCACAATACCAATCAATCACTTAAAATATCACTATTCCTAGTCCTTTTTCCTCTATCGCATCACGCGACACTTCACTCATCGACGTGTTCACATGCGATAACGCGTCGACATCGCCATTTACCTGAACCACCGTCACAGTCGTGTTACTAGTTGTACATGAGACCCCTTGATCGCACTAACACCTATAACCCCGCCCCTCCGGTTCCGCATATAAGCTGGGAGTCGGAGAGGATCGGGGCCGATTGCAATGGGATAAACGCACTACTATTCGTGTTGTCGAGTTGTGGTGAAGGCTGGGATAGTATCTGAACCCTGATCAAGTCCTGATGTTACGCCACTATCATCAGTACAACCATCAAGACCACACCTGGATTGTCGTTTCCGTCGCTGGGCATCTGACCGACCCGACTGGAGAGCTTTTCCGAGCACTTCTGCTCCTACTTTCCCTCCTCATTCACACAAGCACGTATACCTACCGTAATAATGAGGCATAGAACAAAATTCAGAATCTTAACCACTAAACCGGGAAAATGTGGAATCGAACCACTACCCCGCCGTTAAGCGTCTACGGGTAGATAAATAAAAGATATCGCACGGTCGCAGAACCGAATCAGACAACAATGTAACCAAAAATCGATATTAACATTCATGCAACAGTGAACAACAGAAAGACGACAAGTACATAGTAATCTACTTCATCTCCTCTTTCGCCTCTCTTTTGCGGAACAGTCTCTGCCCGCCACAGCCCCTCCTCCCCCCTCCTTCTCCCGCTCCACCTTCTCCTACAGCCGTCGCACCCGTTCCGACACCTTCTCCACCTCCCTCTCCAACTGTCTCTTCCTCTCCGCCTCACTCCCCTTCACTTCCCGCTCGCGTACGACCCTCGGCGGTTTATTCGGCATATTCCTTACCGGAGCAGGCACATGTGCAGCAAGCATCTCCTTCTCCTCCTTCTTCTTCAGCTCAAACGTCTCATACAACTGTTTCACCCGTTCCGCCTCCCTCTCCACCTGTCTCTTCTTCTCCGGATCCTCCCTCTTCAGCAACGCCTGCTTATACATCCGTCGCAGGGGTTCCAACTTTTCCACAAACTCCCTCCGCAGATGTCTGTCCATCTCCGCCTGCAGCAGCCTTTCGATCTGCTCCCTTCTCGCCGTGCGGGAGTGGATGGGCGGGCGGAGGGAGCCATTCCCTCCGTTCTCGCCTTGGACGCACAGCAACGCAGCCCCGTCGTCAGCCTGCAAGGTGACAAAGTGACCATGCAATTGGTCTCATCAATAAAGACGAGTTTTTCCCTCTTCAATCCAACCTCCCCCCCTTCCGATTCCCTCAAATAATAGCAACAAAGCCACATCGAAGTGTCGAAAGTGATAAGTGATAAACGACTGACCGCTAGGTTCTGCTTGCGTGAGCGCGGCGGATCGGACTGCAGTGACTGGATCGAGTGGACTTGTCCGTTCACGTCATCCCCCCGCGACGGAACCGACACACTCCTCGCCCCACCACAGTAACATGCCATACTAAACTACAGTCGGGATATTATATATATATATATATATATATATATATATATATATATATATATATATATATATATATATATATATATATAGCCTCCTGAGCCTCCTCGGCTTGACGTTGTCTGGACGCTGACGTCCTCAGCCGGCTAAATCGCTGAAACCAGTGACGACCACTTGCTGCGGTCGTGCGCGATGCCCTCCAGGTAGCCCGCACGGCTATGCTGCCACGCGGCTCGGAACTCCTCGTCTCTCGCGCTGATGTGCAGTTGGACTTTGATGACCTTCTCGATGTCGGCGTGCACCATCTTCGTCCACGTCACGCGGCCGCTCTTCTTCTTCCAGTGAGGCTGCGGGGTTGCTTTTGCGACCTGCTTCACAATGCGGTCGTCTCCTCTCCGCAGCACATGTCCCAGCAGACGAGCACGCTCGGTCGCCACCTGACGCGAAGGTCTTGGCAGCTTACAGGGGTGACGTTGTAGACGCGAGTATATCTCGTCGACCGTCTTGTAGAGAGTGCTGGTGGCGCGGCGCGGGTCCGGGTAGAAGAATCCAAGCATTCGGCGGAAGAACTTCCTTTCCGCGACGTCGAGCTTCGATGCGAGAGTGTTGTTGAGTGCCCACGTTCCCGCTCCGTAGAGGAGGGCGGGGCGGACGGCGGTGAGGTAGACGCGCAGCTTGATGTGACTAGCCACGTCTGCCCTCCACAACACCTTGTCCAGCGAGTTGAACGCTGAGCAGGCCTGTGCGATCCTCGCCTTCACGTCCTTCTCCGAATCGTCCTTGTCGCTCACCCACGACCCGAGGTAGCGGAACTCGTGCACCTGCTTGATCTCCTCTCCGTTCACCTTGAAGGACTGCACGATCGGCTGCTTCTTCTCGTCCTCGTGCGGGATGCTCATCGACTCGCACTTGTCCGGTCTGAGCGTCAGTCCGTACGCGGCGGCGTATCGACTCAGCAGGTCCACCGACTGCTGCAGGCGAGCGGGGTCCACTCCAATCAGCGCGATGTCGTCGGCGTAGTCGAGGTCGGTGACTAGCCTCGCGAACGGGTACAGCTTGATTCCTCCTCCACATTCCTCCACCACACGGCGCATGACGTCATCGATGACGTAGTTGAACAGGAGCGGGCCGCAGACAGATCCTTGGCGCACTCCAGTCCTGACGTCGAACTGCGTAGTCGGTCCACATGGGGTGCGGACCGACGCAGTCGTCCGGGTATACAGGTCTCGGAAGAGGTCGACGAGTGACTGCGGCATCCCATCCGCACGCACGGCATCGAAGAGGCGGTCTCTGTCAGGGCTGTCGAATGCGGCTCTGAAGTCGACGAAGATGACGTGTGTCGGCTGCCGGTGAAGGACGCGCATCTCGATGATCCGCTTGAGCGCGAAGATAGCGTCAGTGGTCGATCGGCAGGGGCGGAAGCCATGCTGTTCGTCTCGCGCCGTCTTCTCCCTGTGCGCCACGATCCTCTGCAGCAGCAGCCGCTCGACCACTTTGTAGCACACGCGAATCAGAGAAATTCCGCGGTAGTTGGAGGGGTCCGTCTGGCTGCCCTTCTTGAAGAGAGGGATGATGGTGGCGTTCCTCCATGAGTCCGGGATCTCCTTCCTCTCCCAGATTTCGGTAATCAGCGCGTGTAGTTCTTCAACAGCGGATCGAAGCAGCGCCTTCAGCATCTCCGGGGTGATGTCATCGTCGCCGGCGGCCTTCCCACTCTTCAGCTTCTTCAGGCAGTTAAGCAGCTCGTCCATGCTCGGCGGGTCCGTCCGGCAGTTGTAGTCCGGTCGCGGTGTGTGTTGCAGGGCGGGGGCAGACGGGCACGGCTGGTTGAGTAGGCGGTCGAAGTGACCAGCCCACACCGCACACGCCGCCTCTCCCGTGACGAGTGACGCGCCATCGGAGATGACGGGCGTCGTCCTGCTCCACTTCCCGCTGTACTGCTTGAGTAGTCCGAATGCCGCCCGAGCGTCTTTCCTCTCCCACGCCTCTTCGAATTGGTTACTCCTCTCCATCCACTCTAGCTCCCACTCCTCCCGCTTGATCTCGTGCATCTTCCTCTTCAGCTGTCTGTACTCCTTCATCCGGTTGTTCTTCTTCGCTAGCAGCATCGAAGAGTAGCAGAACGACACTGCGGGGGACGCATTGTCGAACTTCTTCTGCTTTCTCCTCGCGGGGATAGCTGCCTTGCCTGCCTTCTGCACCGCTGCCGTCCACGAGTCGGCGTCGTGCTCACTCCGCCTTCTCCTCTTCTCCATCTCCTCCTCCACCTTCTTTTCGTACTCCTCCCGCACCTCTGCCTTGGTGACGAGCAGGCGCGAGTCCAGCTGCGGCGGTCTTGGCGGGTTGTATGACCGACGTCTCCTTCCAGCTCCCCTCGAGACAAAGACCACGGGGAAGTGGTCCGAGTCGTACTTGATGTCGGGGATGCTCTTGCTGGAGATGACGTCTCCGAGCTGCCTCCTTCTGACGATCACGTAGTCGATCTGATGCGGCCTTCCGGAACAGTTCTGCTTCCAGGTAGCGCGCTGTCGAGGGCGGTTGCGCTTCCATGTGGAAGCTACCACCAGGTCTTCACTCTCCAGCAGATCGATTAGTCGCTGCCCGTTGTCGCTCGTCTCCTTAGCGGCGCGCCTCCACCTGCCCATAGCGGGGCTGGCTCCGGCGGCCACTCGGCTGTTGGTGTCGACTCCGAGGACGATGTCAGCTCTCCCTGCTGCGCGGATGGCCAGCGTCAGCGAGTCGTAGAACGCATCCTTAGCTTCCTCGTCCGCATCCTCGATCGGCGCGTGCCCTGACACGATGAGGGTTCTCCGTCCGCGCACGCACGCCTCCACGCAGATGAGGCGGGGCGAGATGTCGTTGATGGTGTTGATGACGACGTCGGCGGCCGTCGAGACGGCCACGCTCACTCCGCTCACGCCTGCCGGGGTTGGCGGCGAGTTGTAGAACTTGAAATCGGGTGTATCACAGCACTTCTCGGTGATGCGCGTCTCCTGCAGCATGGCCACATCCACTCTGTGCCTCTTCAGCTCCCTCGAGAGCAGGCTCCTGTCCGATAGGCTCCTTGCAGTTCGGACGTTGTAGGACATGTAGCGTGTCCTGGTTCGTTGCGATAGCATGGTCGATAACTTGATAGTGACTGTCGCGGGGGGACCGTGCCCGGACATATGGCTTCTGCGCAGATGCGCTCACAGTAGGCTTGCACTCGCTCTCCTGTGGTATCCGGATGACTGCGAATATCGGTTGCGTCTCCGCTCCAGATGTTGTAGGGGGTGACGCGTTGTAGGGACACCGCGTACAGGTTAAACGCTCGTCTCCGGATTGACGACCAGATCGTAGGTAGTTTCTTCTCGTGCAGTCGTCTCGTCCCCTATATATATATATATATATATATATCCCCTACAATACATAGAGTACAATATCGATATTACACGGTCGGGGAACCGAAAATCCACCAGCATATTGACGAGATATGAGAAATGAGAAACATTTATGCAACACGTACAAATGGCGGATAACAACAATGAACATCTACTCTACCTCTTTCTTCACCTTTTCACCTTCCACAGATTCTCCTCTCTTGTCTCCCTCCCCTATTCCTTCACATCTGATAACTCGAGAGAGAGAGCCTGCCCCAACCGAGCACAACCAGCAAAAATGAAAGGCTGATTAACGGAATACGCGCGAAATGATACACAAAGAAGTAATACACAACAGAATACACCCAGAATTGTGCTGACCCATCCGCCCTCACCTCGCCTATGTGCCTGTATCTGTCATCCGGCGCAGCTGGCACGTCGTTGCCATTTGGAAAGCACTGAAATACATAGGTGGACATGGAGCACTCAAGTGGAATGGAGACGTTCTGCCTACAAGGCTGGCCCCGTAAAGAACTCGATTTCGAATCGTTTCACGGATCAACAATTCGAAAACACAGTGCAACACGGGGACGGCCACAGGTGAACAAACATTCAACAGTGAAACAATTGAAGAACTCACTTTTCCGATGTTACTACATGCAAATTCAACGAAACTACATATCATCATGAAACAGAAACTCGGAAAACCGAATCTGCGATTTTAGGATTGATTCGAAAATGCAATAGGCACGTTCGATTTACCATGTATTCTTTGAAAACTTGATTAAAATGGATCATTGACATTCAAAGTAGGCCTATAAATTAAAATTAAAGAATCACGAAGAAACAAATACAATAACGATGATATCAGCTGAGAAGAGCTGTAGAACTTTCTTGAACGTGAGCCGTTTCACTGCGTATGACCCGGTATGTTGAGAGACACGATACTGTGGCAACATAATTTCGGCGCGAACATTTGTTTTTCTAATTAAAATGTTTGCAAATAATAACTTTCTTCTTATTGCCTTCTTTCATAAACACTTTTGAATGAACTTTCCGATGGATTATCTGTGGACTGCGACTGCGGCTCAAATCAGAATTTGTCAATATTGAATAGGGAAAAGCGTTTGATGATGTTCGAAGTAAGCCGAGCCGAAAAGAACAGACGGGTGGATAGGAAGGGAGGATGCACAGTAGGCATCTGTCGGGACATGGAGACTGGGGAGGACAGGGGGCTCACTGCGGGTGACGCGGGACAAACTGATTGGAGTGCGCGCACTGCATCCGACCGCCGACTGCCCACTTCACGCAGCGGCCGTAGCGGTCAGTGAACGGCACGCCGGCGGGGTAGCGGCCGACGGAACGAGCGTCAGCTGGAGAGAGGGGGTGGGTGAGAGAAAGGGAGAGAGAGAGAGAGGGGGGGGAGAGAGAGGAGAGAGGAGAGAGATTACCGTCATCAATGTTGACGTAGCCGTGGTCGTCGTGGCGGTGGAACCGCCCCCTCTCATCCAGAAACACGAGAACGCCGTTGATGATGTGAGTCTGAAAAGATTTCTCTCTCTCTCTCCCACTCTCTCAGTTCCTCTCACTCACGTCTGCGCTGTACGGGTTGCGGGGCAGGAACTTGTGCGTGCTCGCGTCCTGCAGCCTTCCCTTGCCGTCGAAGAAGACGGAGCGGTTCCACTTGTCCATGAACACTTCTCCAGCCGGGTACCGGCCTGCCGCCCTCGCGTCCGCTGAAACAGCGCTCATCAATATTATGCATATAGTTCTAGATCACTAGATCAGAGGAAAACGCAAAGTGAACATGCGGCAATCGCGCACAGGAGACAATGTAGATTCGAAAACTTTCACTCTGGCGTATCATTCATGCTCATTAACATTCACCCTTTTTCTCACGATCAATCGCGCGCGCGAATGTCGAGAGTGCACTACGGTATACGGTAATCTACAGTACCGTCGGAAATCCGAATGAAGCTTCCGGAAGCGCGATCTCGGAAGCGTGCCTTGTCGTCGAGGAACACCAACCTCCCGTTGATGAAGCGCAGCTGAAACGAGAACTACTCCGAAATCGAGACGACTCACGTCTCGAGGATCGACGGTGCGCGGCATGGTATGTAGAGAGAAGAGAGAAGGAGGAATGACAACTCCTTTCCATGACTCTCTCTCGTCGCGGACGCTCGGACGGAAATCCGCCGGCCAATCCACATTCTCACTCACACGTAACGCATATATTTATTAGCACAAAGTCAAAACAATCACAATTTTCTTTTAAAAGTACTTGCGTAAAGAGATTCACTTTGTCTTAACCCATTGCAACAAAAGCACATGCATAAAACGTTTACAAATACTAACAAAACCTGCGCATACCGAACTGTTGAAGTAACATTTGAAAAATAAGGAAATAAATTAATAACGTCAATGTTATGAGAGAGAGGGGGAAGAGAGAGGGGAGAGAGAGAGAGAGAAAGAGAGAGAGAAAAAAAGAAAAGAGAGAGAGCGCAGGTTTGTGTTAGTATTTGTGAACGTTTTATGCATGTGATTTTGTTGCATTGGGTTAAGATAAAGTGAATCTCTTTATGCAAGTACATTTAAAAGAAAATATATGTGCTTTTGTTAAATTTCATTGAAATTTTTACAAGGATACAATTAAAGCGCTATGGGAACAAAGGTTTTCGGAAAACTCGCTTGCGCACAAATTTATAACAATTTGCTTCTCATCATAATGTAAAAAAAATTGGAGTTTGCTTGAAAGGGCTGGAGATGTTGATGTTTGTTAGTGAAATGACTACACATAGTCAGTTGCCGCTGGAATCTGTGAATGTTGCCGGAAGAGTGTCTCTGGAAGAGAATGGTCGCTCCAAATCGAATGCGGCGGCATCAGCGACATAGTGCCGGCAGCGAGGACCCTAGGTCGATCATTCGCAGAACATTCGCCTTGATCACACTAACACCTATGTATAACCTATAACCCCGTCCCTCCGGCTCCGCATGTAAGCTGGGAGACGGAGAGGATCGGGGCTGCATGCAATCAGATAAGCACACTTACATATTCGTGTTGTCGAGTTGTGGGGGTGGCTGGGGTAATATCTGAACCCTGATCAAGTCCTGATATTACGGGATAGCGCGTAGGCAGCGTGGCGCACTTTTTGTCAGTTGCATGTGCATTCTCTCTCTCTCCTCCGATTGGGCAAACCATTCTCGTCTCCTTCTCCTCCGATTGTCTCCTCCATTAGAAGTTACCGCCGACCGCTGCCGGCTATCGCCGACAGCCGCGACGAAATTAGCCTAAAATACTAGTTTTCCAAAGATTTCTTGTGATTACGTTCGACAATCACTCAGAGTTTGCAAATGAATAAAAAATAAATTTAGCAAAAGAAAAAATTCACACTGGGGATCGAACCCTTGACCTTACATTCAACCGACGGACACTCTCACCACAAGGCCACAAGACCATGTGTGAGATCCATCTTGTGATCGAGATGAGGCGGCTGTGTCTCACAACTGCATGCAAGTTACTGGTAATAGTAAGAGTTATGCAAAGTTGTAATTTACATATTGATCGATCCGAAACCATATTTACATCATTCCCTGCGAATATCGTGACAATGCGGCGCTGTAGCACGAAGCCGCGCCCATTTGTAGAGAGAGGCCAAAAGCTGGCCTCAAGAGAGGACAAAAAATGGCCTGTCATGGGGTGATTCCCAGCAGAGGTGAAACCTGTGTGGATTCACCTTTTGAGACTTTGCGCAAGCCGTATATGGCGCAGAATGAACCGATTTAGATAAAATTTTGGATTTGGGGCCTGTGAGGTATGTTGTGTGAAAAAAGCAGAACGATCGGAATGTCGCGCGAAGAGATATGCAAATGAGATATGGAGGTGAAACTTGGGAAGAGTCACTTTTTTCCAAAAGTCGGGAAATGGGTTGTGTGAAAGGTGGGATGTTTTGTAATCAGCAAAACAAGTTGTAAGATGTTGTTTGAATGGTTTTAATCATAAAAACATCAACACCATTTGTTTATGATTCGGCAAAAACGTTTAGGCGGCAGACGTCTTATTAGTGTCCCATCAAACCTAGGTTCCACTTTACTTTCTAAATGTAGTACGTCTGATCTCGATGCGGTTGCGACTAAAATTACGTTTCCAAGTGGTGAAAAAGTTATTGTCATTGGGGTATACAGACATCCACGAAGCACGACAAATTTCATATCACAACTAGAGTCGTTCATTGCACGACTTACCATAGATAGCCCTATAATAATGAGCGGTGATCTAAACTTTCCTGGTATAAATTGGGAAACTCTAGCTAGTTCAGACAGCTAGTCACAAGACTTTTTAAACTATTGTAGCAGTATGGGACTCAGACAACCTGTTGATTTTGAAACTCGCGAAAACAATATACTTGATCTTATTCTAACCAACGATTTATCGCTTATTTTTAACGTGAAACCATCTATCCAAATTAGCGATCATTTATCTATTGAATGTGATTTAAATTTGAAAACGCAACAACGCGATACACAACTTTCTTCTACAGTATTTGTGGACTACCGCAAGGGAGATTATACCGCAATGTGTCATGACCTCGCAGCTGTTGACTGGGTTTCAATTTTCTCAAATTGTTCTGATATAGACGAAAGGTACAATAAATTTGTCCAACACATTCAAAACTCAATAGATTTACGTGTCCCAAAACGAACAGTCTCAAGCGCGAAGAAATTTCCCAAGTGGTTACAAAAAAAGAAACTTCATATTCGGAACTTGTATGATATTCAAAAACGAACTCGGGATCCAAGACATATAGACGCTTATAAAAATGCTAAACGTACCCCGCAGACGAACCCCATTTGTGAGGTGCGCTTTGAGATATGATTTGATTACGAGATCAGATATCGACATGCGGTTTTCTCCTAGACCTTCGCTATCACTCTGCGGTGCTCTCTGCAAAGTTTCACGTTCGAATCTCACTCCAGTAATTTTCTGGGCCTTAATCCGTGGCTGACTCAGTGGTGCCCTGAGGGCAAATGATCACTAATATGTATCAAATCACTCCCACGTAAAAATCGAATGGGATATTCGAACTCGCCATTTTCGAATTTGTCTGGAAACACCTTTAAAATCTCTCCCAGAAAAATATGTGCCTTTCAATCTACAGTAAACCAGTACGAGCTACAGTAACCCACTATCTTGTCCTGTCCGGAACGTTCCCGGAAATTGAATAAAGATTATGAAATGGGTACCGACAGACTCGAAAAGAACCGGACTAGGTCGCTGTATACTCTTTTTCTTATGATTCTCTCTCTCTCCTTCTCTCCCTCTCACTCACTACCCGCTGCCGGACCTCATTTATGAGGTGCGCTTTGAGATATGATTCGAATACGAGATGAGATATCGACATGCGGTTTTCTCCTAGACCTTTGGTATCACTCTGCGGTACTCTCTGCCAGGTTTCACGTTCGAATCTCACTCCAGTGATTCTCTGGGCCTTAATCCGTGACAGACCCAGTGGTGCCCTGAGGGCGAATGATCACTGATATGTATCAAATCACTCCCACGTAAAAATCGAAAGGGATACTCGAACTCGCCATCTCCGAATCTGTCTAGAAACTCCTTTAAGGCCTCTCTCGGGTGGATATGTGACTTTCAATCTACAGTAAACCAGTACGAGACACAGTAACCCACTATCTTGTCCTGTCGGGAACGTGCCCGGAAAAAAGATAGAGATCATGAAATAGGTACCGACAGACTCGGACAGGATCAGACAAGGTTCCTGTATACTCTTTTCCTTATAATTCTCTCTTTCTCTCCTCCTCTCTCTCACTCACCACTTTCTGCCAAGTTTCACGTTCGAATCTCACTCCACTAATTTTCTGGGTCTTCGTACGCGCCAACTGCGATCGCGTCGAAACAGTGATTTGAATTTGAGCGGGAATGGTATATGTAGTACGGTAGTCTACAGTATTCCTAAGTACCGTACCGTAGGAAACCTGCATGGGTGACTATCAGGCAGAGTATGCTGATCTGATCAAAGTGAACATCTTCTGCCATCTCTCCGCTCTGTTCATACTGTCATCTTTCCACTACATTGACATTTCCCACGCAATAAGAAACTGTTCGTACACTAATGTTTTATTAAAACTGTTACATAGTCATACATGGTTAGCCTTGATGACGCACTTGATGCGATGCTGTTGCGTAGTCGATCTGAACGAGAGAAGAATGCATGGCTTTGCGTGAGCGTACCTCCAATTCTTGACGTGTCTCTGTTGGCGGAGGGGAATATGCGCCCGATTTCGCCCGAGCCAACGAGGTAGATCGTCTCCACCTGAGAAAACATGATGTGAGTAAATAAAAAAAGTTGAACGTAGTGCACCTCGTTCTCCGGGAAAACACTCCAGTATTCCTTGACGAGTGGCGGGGTGGGAATGTCGCACATCATGACCGGCTCGTTGAACAGCTCGGTTATGTTGGTGATGTTCACGAACGGCTCGTGCTTGACCAGCGACAGGTCCTTGACCGGCATGGTCTTGTTCTTGGTGTACAGGTGTTCCTTTTCCTTTGCCGAGCTCCAGTGGCGGGTGTGTCCCGTGATGGTCGGCGTCTTGAGGAACGTGTCCTTGATGCCTCCCAGCGGACGGGCGTGCAGCTTCTCGTGCTCTTTGATCAGCTGCAACCGTAACAGTTTAACGCAGATTCCAGTGGCGTTTCCAGACCTTAGTGTAGTTGTCGAAAGAGTGCAGAGGCATGGTTCCGGTGCTGTGAAAAGAGAATGCTCCAGGTCTGGGATACTGGGATGATACCTTTTATACTAGAATCATGTCATTCAAATCGGTTACGATAATCGGGTATTCGACGCTTGTTACTTATCTAATGAGCGAATAATAATTCGTTCGTTAGGGTTTTGTTTTTGTAGTGTTTGTGGTTGTACACTGCGCTCCTTCTCCTGGTATGCGGGAATGATTTCGCTATCAAATGCTCTCGAAGAAAAGAGTGCAAACCCGGCGCGTCTCACATGCTAGCTCCGACCGGGGGTATAAAGAAAACGCTGCATCGCGTACAGACGGACAGACACGCCGTTAAATACAATTTGTGAAACTTTTTTTTTATAAGATACAAAGACAAGTCCGGAGAGTGTATAGTCGGTTCGGATCATATATACCATCCGTGACATTTCACATTTTGTGCAGTTTTGTGAAACACAACGTGCATGTCTTTAAATGTCCAAAACGTGCGTAGGAATCGAACCCATCTCAGGAAAACATGGTTAAAGTGACGGTCACTTTAGCTAAAGTGACAGTCAGATTTTGGTCACTTTAGACACGGTCACGAAAGGGGCGGGGCCAATGACGTCACATGCGGTGAGCCGTTCCCTCAAAAGCGCGGGAAAACGATTACACGTCGCTCCCACTCGGCAGACGGACAGTTTGCGGTGCATTCAACAAAAGAAGTTTTGAAAATGTAAAAGAGGAAAGAGGAGGAGGAAGGTTGGAGAGAGACACACACACACACATACACACCATTTCTAGGTTGCGATGCGATGTTGGTGCTCGTCCTTGCAGTCGTCTCCGGTGTCTTCTCGGTCCATGCTGCAGGTGTCGTGGCAGCAGGTGGGATCCGAGTGGCAGGTGAGTGTGTGCCGGTGGAATGGCGCGGGGGGTGTGCTGATCCGTCCGGGAACAGAGTCAGACACGGGGGTTGTGCGTGCCTCGAGTGGAGACAGAGGCACGTGTGCATGTCCCCAAATAAGGAGACAGAGGCACGCAAAGAGAGCTCTAATGGTATGTGACTTCATTAGTGCCGCTCTGTCCGCGGCGACGCCTTATATTCGCTCTCAGCTGGCGAGATCATTGCATGCTAATCGAGTATGGCTTGCTGATTCCCCATTCGTTTCATGCTAATGCCGCTATACATGTAGATTTTTCATATTCCATATTTTCCGGAAATTGCTGGATGGAACATTCTACATGTTTTTGAGCGACGCGAATTGATGCCTGGCGTACAGATATCGATCGGTTATTGATTGGTTATTGATCGGTTATCGATCGATTGAATTCAAATAAACATCTCGTGCTGTGTGCAACTAAACAAGGCCTTGAATGAATATCGATTGATTATCGAATGACTGTGAATTTCAAATGAACATTCATGTTTTCTGAGTAACAAGGTATGATTATTGATAAATGGTGGATTACTGATTAATTGATTTATCGATTTTCAGGGACGGCGACGACCAGCCCCAACTCGCCCGGCTCATTCCCAGCAGCGCATTCCGGCAACAGTAAGTATCGATTGAGTATCGATTGATTATCGATTGATCGATTACAGGGTTGTGATGTACACTAAAGAGCTGGAGCTCGACTCGCGTCCCAATAGCCGCAAAGACTCGACGAAGAAAAAGAAGGTAGGCCCCGCCTACTCTGACCACGCCCACATGTGTGTGATTGCAGGAGAAGGATGGTCGCAGCGCAGACGAGCTTCCAGCGCCCATGGGATATCATTCTGGTGGGAGGGTTTGTTAGAGCCTTGCTATTATACGTTGTCAACGTAGCGTTTGGTTCTTTATACTGCAGTGATCGAAGATTAGCGCTATTATACCAAGTGTGAAGCGTATGTGTATACGTAGTTTTCTGATGAGTGGCGCAATTCCTATTCGTTTTCGTTCCAGATTTCTTGACCTACGAACCGGTCGCTCTCAACCTCTCAATGTCTTCCAACAAGCGCCCCATCGTGTTGTGCCAACGTCAAGGCAAGGGGGCGGGGCTAGAGTGGGCGGGATTACTCTATCTGCAGCGTTTCCATTGCCGTGAGTTGTTTACTCGCTTGTTTACTTCTCCGTTATGTTGTTTACTCTATGTGAATGAATGAAATAAATGACGTTCGGCAAGTAATGCCTTGAATCTGTTAAACGACATGCCCGTTCGTGAAGTGGCAAAATAACACGATTGCATGGTTTCTGACATCCCTGCTGAGAAGATCGAGAACACTGCGAAAAGTGGACAGATCGTCGCACGTGACACTAGGGGTACTGTACTTTGAAATTGGTTCACTGTAGTTGCTGAAGAAATATTGTTTCTGTGCATGAAAGTGCATAAATGTTACGGTTACTGTACTTAGAAACTACTCTTTCTGCCGTAATTCTCGCAAGCAGTCACAGTCACAGTGGCAAAGTGTGGCACTCTCTATAGCCGCCAAGAAAGGACACTGGAGGGATACTGTAGGTATTAGGTATACGGTAACAAGGATATTAGGTACGGTAGACATCAGATTGACATCCCCATGGAGCCTCATGGGAGTTTTTTTCTCTCGATCCGTTCAATCACAATGGTACATTCACAATGGCACGAATACATTTATTATGCACGTAGACACCATTCAAGGGTTGTACTCGATGGGGAGGTTCTTGCGGCGGACCATTCCGTCGCCCTGGAACCACTCGCGGCGGAAGGTCTTGGCGGCGCCGTCGGGAGCGTTGGTCCACTCGATGGTGATGCGGTCGTTGTTGGTGTCCTCCTCTCAGTACTTGAACGCGTCGCAAGAGACGGCCATCAACACGGCCTCCTTGGGGTCGAGCACTCCGCACGGCTGGTCGATGCCGAGGCGCTTCATGTTGGTGGTCTTGATAGCCCATCCGATGCGGCGACTTCCGGCGTTGGTGATCTGAGCGGGAGAAGATGAGAATCAATCGATAATCAATAGATATCAGTAGATATCAACAACGACAAATGACACGCACCTTGATGTGGTAGGTGTGCTTGTCATCGTAGGGGGCGTTGAAGACGATCTAGGTACCCGGCTGGGTGTTGATGTCTCCGGGTGGAACGGATTGAGCCATGGCGAATGGAGGCCGGCAGCCCGCCGCCTCCCACTTTTGTACGAAAGGGCGGCATGCTAATCACCGAAACTCGCGCGATTCGCAAGGCAAAATGAATAAGGCTGTGGTGCATAAGCGTGATTTTGTAGTCTAGTGTGAATGCAGTGTGGGCGAAGTAGTGGAAGAGAGAGAGAGAGAGAGAGAGAGAGAGAGGGGGGGAAGAGAGAGAAAGAGAGACAGAGAGAGAGAGAGAAAGAGAGAGAGAGAAAGAGAGAGAGAGAAAAGAGAGAAAGAGAGAGAGTTTTTCTCTCTCTCTCTCATCAGACCAAAAGAGCAATCGTTTGACCCACCAACCAAACTTTCATTTGTTTCTTTTTGTGCCACGGGTGGTCTCAAACTGAAACATTCACAAACAAACTTTATAAATTTATCTGTACAGTGGCATGATACACGCTTATTTGGCTTATTAAACAAAGAAATTATTATGATACAATGCTACTACATAAATACAGTATGTACAACATGGCTCTACTTTCCATACATCATACCGCCATAGGGCATTCCCATTCCTCCCATTCCTCCCATTCCGTACATCGGACGATGCATCATTCCTGAAACGTATCATATTAGTATGAAACGTATCCTAACCCACAACATGTATCACGCCTGAAACGTACACCGTTAGTTTGAAACGTATCGCTTTAAGTTGTTTAAGTCTGTCGGTCATTCCAAGTAAACATTTGATGTTATTTCGATCTGAGCGAATGAAACGTGTCGCTTACCGTATCCTCCCATTCCATCCATACCATGTCCTCCCATTCCCATTCCACCCATTCCGTACATCTGTGGATGCATCATGCCTGAAACGTATCCGATGATTCAAGGCTCGTATCTTCGAATGTTTTCATTTAACTGACAACAATTGGTTCGGCTATATCCTGTTACTCTCTATGAGTAGTGATATATGTACACACTAACCACAAAAAAAGTGAACAGTGCGCCTTCAAATCGGCGCAAAACCTCTTACTTAAGCATTTTAAATGTCAAGTTCGCGATTTCGAATGTCCGATAAAACGTATAGTGAAACGTATCGCCTACCGTATCCTCCCATTCCGCCCATCATACCGTAGGGCGATCCCATCATACCGTACTGCCCTGAAACGTATCGTTCAAAAACAATCAAAATCACGAATTCATGCATTTATCTGTACATGGATACACGCGTATGGAACAACGAGATTATTATGGTACAGTGATACTAATTACATTATGTACAACATGGCTCTACTTTCCGTACATCATACCGCCATAGGGCATTCCCATTCCGCCCATTCCTCCCATGCCTCCCATTCCGTACATAGGACGGTGCATCATGCCTGAAACGTATACCGTTAGTTTGAAACGTATCCGAACCAGCATTATGCATGAACGTATCGGTTTCAGTAGTGGCCACTTGCTTTTCAATTACTTCCAACAACTTCCGCATAGCCTCAAACCACTCTTTACTTTTTCGAAAATGGTTTCCGACGAGTCTTAGATTCTGATCAATGATTTCGTTTCGTATGTGTCATGAACATGTTTGAAACAAAATCATGTCATTTCATGTAAATATTTAATTCGATCTTGATCTGAGCGAGTGAAACGTATCACCTACCGTATCCTCCCATTCCGCCCATTCCATACCCGCCCATGCCGTATCCGCCCATTCCTCCCATCATCCCATACGGCGAGCCCATCATGCCGTACTGAGCTGAAACGTATTGTTGTGAAATTGAAACGTATCGTTCTGTGTTTGAAACGTATCAATTACCTGATTACATGTGAAATACGTCTACGTCCATACTGAGTGAACAGGCTGATCGAAGTGAGAAGGACATTTCGTGTATGTTTTTTCCACCATTACTGAAGTTGAGACATTTTGAAAGAATTGAATACCAAATTGTAGTTGTAATAAATTGTAATGAATGAAATCACCATTTGCCAGGGCGAGAAAAAGGCAGAGCAGGACAATTCTGGCGAGCATTCTTCGTGGATGGTCGGCACACTTCGTTTCGCGCTTATGTACCACGCGCGCTATCCCTTTTCCCGGGTGTATGCCGGCAGATTGGTCGTTCCGACTTTCCGAGTGTCCGAGACGAGAGTGGTTAGAGTGGTCAAGATTGTTCTATCGCGTATCAGAGACGATAGACGGTCAGTGGACCCGGGAGATGAAGTGATGAAGACCCGATCGCGAAAAGATCACTTTGCCAAATAGCGCCCATCGACTATTGCGAAGGGTCAAGTCAAGACACGAGAAAACACGGTTACGTCAGAGAGTGGGAATTGTGTTGAACGCAGTCCTTTTCTCTTCAGATCATCTATGATCTATAGGTTACTTGGATCATTGGATTTGGTTTGTAATATAGATGTCTTCTTTTAAAAGAACAGTGGCGACTTATTTCTGCAACCTGTCACAATTTGCCAGAACTCCTCATTTTCACCCGAGCAAAACATTTGGCGGTGACCGGAACCGAACCCGCGAAGCTCGGGGGCCACAACGCAGCGCACATGCACTGAGCCATGAAGCAAGTGAAAGAGATTCGAAAGCGAAAGTAACGCAGAATCGTGGTTCTTTCGCAAAAATTACAAATGTGTTAGGTTAATATAATTTTTAATAATACTCCGAGTCAAAAACAAGTCGATACTGTTTCTTTAACAATGACCAAACACAACAAGAAAGTATAGTTCTATAGTATGGTGTTTGGTGTAAACAGTCAGTATTTTTTTCTGTCGATTACACTATTATTCTTTTTTATCTGATTTCGAAAAGAAGGAATAGTTTGGTGTAAACTGTCTACTTTTTCTGTCGATTACACTTCTCTACTTTTTTATCTGACTTCGTCAAGCGAGAATCGGGATGTCACGGGTCAGACTATCATCTATCATCAATTTGAACAGAAAAAGTGAACATTGATAAATGTTCAGCCTAGGTGACTGGTCAGCCTAGGGTTAGCCTTGTTTATCCACATATTTTCATGCTTGTCTTTTATCGCTATTAGTTATCCATTGCCGTGGAAATAAACACTTCAATAAATGCCGCCATACAAACTCAGCGCGCTCTTTTGATTGTTTCTATTCACCGGATGCGCGGCATAGCCTTTCTCTCTCTCACACACATAGAGGGTGCGGGGCCTCCGCGATTGTCCGGTCGACCCACGCCCGCCTGAGACAAACGAAACGCGTGGGCGGAAAAACGAGAGGAGTGGCCAACGGGGGCGGGGCCACAGGGGCGGCGCTTCCACAGATAAATTATGTATTGAGAGTTCCATTTCGATACAATGTTGTACGGGTCACATGTATCGCTAATGCATTTGATTCAATGAACACTTCGTTATGTATTTGTATATCGTGGGTTCGCGGAGTACTTTTTCGCACGAAGTTATAGTGAAAGATTGTATGTATTATGTTTGCATTTTCAAAACTGCGTGAGTGAGAGCGTGACCGCTAGCGAGAATTCGTTAGGATTTGATAGCGTCTGCAAATTGGAAAAAAATTAGCGTCTGCAAAATGAACTTGAAACGAGATCTCTAGTTAGCTTCAACTGTGATTAAACGAGATCTCTTGTTAGCTTCAACTGTGCTTACATTACCAGCTACCAGCTTGGTATACTGTAGTGATAGCAGGCTAACAATATGTATTGTTCTGACAAAGTTCGGACTGTGTGGTATTGAGGTCGTGATAGAAATATGTATATGTGTCAATTTACTCGCACACATTGAGGATTGAGGACATGAAATTTTGTGCACAAAGTTGTCAATTTTGAAAAGATCTCAATGATACCAAATGATAAATTCGTGAAACTTTATTTACTATCGTAATCAAATCATAGATCATTCAATATTAATCAAATCATCGATGAAGCTCGAGTTCGCTATATTTTCGAAGTGTACTCTGTTACAGGGGTCAAACTAGAGGTCTGTGATTGCATGCCGAGCAGAGAGAAGAGAGTGCGGTTGAAGGAAAGACGGATCGGCTTGCTGGAAAGAGCATCTCTCTCTCTCTCTCTCTCTCTCTCTCTCTCTCCCTCTTTCCCCTTGTCTCTCTCTCCCTCTCTCTCTGTCTCTCTCTCTCTCACCTGAACGCATACAGTATGAACGGCTGTGATAGTGTTAGCACATCCGACGCCAGAGAAATGACCAATCCGCCAATCCACCTCAGAGAATGCGTCTGCGATGCCTGAGGGTGGAATGAGTTGATGAGCATGAGTGGATTCTCACTGAAGACAAAACAAAGACAAAACAACTGAAAAGAAGCACTACCGCTTCACTAATTGCGCAGTATTTGAACTCAGAATGGCTAGATCTATCGTTACGAACAGTTGCACAATGGATTGTGAACACAGACCCTGGATGGAACTTTTCGTTTTGATTTCATTTGAGTTGCACCATGCCAGTTTTCCAATGTTTTTAAGAAAAAGGTTCACATTTTTGATTGTGTTTTTTTTCGAAAACAGCCATGGCGTAGTGACTTTTGAACTGGAGAAATGGCGGGAACTTTCTGTGCAACTGTCCGTAACGTGTGCGAAGAGGGCAATTGGAGACCAGAGTGCTCCGCTCGCACTTTGCCAGTCACCCATGAGCTGAGCATGGTCACAGAGAACACGAAGATTTCCACGATGAATTGAACGAGAGCGATGAGGTAGAGCTGGCGCTCGTGGCGGGTCTGAAAAATGAGCAGTTTTTTTTTACATGTTTTACTGTTCTACATATTCATTTTACATTGTACGGTATGTGTATTTTTTTAACTTTCATATTCACACTACTACAGAGTAAGTATGTAAGTAAGCGGTCAATTTTTTCACAACTGCCTTTGAAACAGGAAGGAAGTGTACATTGTAGGAATTGCTAATCACGCATGAGCTACATCAACAGATTTCTTCTCGCAGTTCCTATCATTTGTACTTCCTCCCTACTATCGTTTGAAGGGCATTTTTCGAAAGAAAACATTGGCCACACATCAAAACTCAATATTTACTTGTATGTGATTATTCCTCGAAATCGTGACAATTGACACGATATTGAACACCACTTTGCACAGAATGGTGAGAAATTGAAACACCGCCAAATTCACCAAAATGCTCGGTACCTGAAAACGTATTTATTGATTTTTTTCTTGGTTCTGTTAGTTACCGCAGAATTATACAGATTATAGCCGTTGTCATTTTCCACCACAAGATACTTTGTTTCGTGTAGAAATATAGGATATGTGAAAGCTGCTGGGAGTATGAATATCGAGACGAAAGCCGCGTAGTTCAAGCAATATGTCCAGACCTGAATGGTTCCGAGTACATATCGCACTTTTCCAATTTCCGGGTTTTTCGAGCGGAAAACGGAAAAAAAGTTGGAAGCGTAGTGATGGACGTAAAAAAACTAACTAGTTTTACCTTTTTCACTTTTTTTCCGTTTTCCGAATTGTTCTCGGGATTTCCTAGTTTTTTAAGACTCAAACTAGTCTCACCTTTTCCGACTCTGCGCGGAAGACTATGCCGGTCATTCTGTTGAGAGTGATGCAGAAAGTGCACATGTACTGGCAGAATGCGAAGGAGTATCCGAGGAATAGAATGACTGCACAGACCGAGCTCGGGATAGTCTCCATAGGATAGAGATTATGAGGGGTTTTCGAAAACAGCCACGTATTCAACCATGTTGAATAGTTCTGGAAGAGTAATCATTCTTCGAAAACATTATTTACAAATACATCATTTTTATACATCATTTAGTTACAAGATAATTATAAATGCATCATTGTATCATTTATAAACAGTAAACTCTTATAACGAAAGCTCACCACAGCAGCGGTCATGAAAACGATGAACGAAAATGAAGCGTGGAACTTCGACCCGCGTTTGCGAAACGTTTTCAAAACCAGTGTGTAGAACAGTAGACAGGGTATTCCAATAGTGAGATACAAAATGGTAAGTAGTAGAGACATTTTCTGCAAAGTAAGTGTGAAAGTGTGCTCAAAATGGTCGGTACACGGACTAAATGTAAAGATCAGCTCTACCGAATATGGTTCGCGATTAGATTATACAGTGATAATATTTGTGCGTGCGTGCAGAGGATATTCAATAAGGGGCGCATTAAAATGGCAAAGCACGCAACATATACCATAAAGTGTTGGTCAAAAGATGTCGATATGCGCAATTTGTTATCACAAAATACACGGTTTGGTTTGACGTAAGAAAATGATCAACGGTCGGACAAATTCACTATTTAGTTTACCCATTTGCCGTCGTCGAAAAATAGATTAAGGTTACAACTAACAACTACAAAATTCGTTTTCTGTTATGCATGAATAAACGATGACGAATACGCTGGAAACGTCAGTATAGGCTGTATAGGACAATATCAAGGGAAACGATTAAAAAAGATTACGAATATACGAATTTTCTCAAAACAATGTCAGTATAGGACAGTTTATGGGAAATGATGAATCATGTTCACGTATTTTTTTTTAAACATTTTTAGTCAGTATAGAATAATGTCATTTTAAGTAATTAAAAATAAAACGAATTATCTCAAAATTAAGTAAGCAATCTCATGGAAAATGTTTTTTTAACCATGAGAAGTTTCAAGACAAACATGGACGTTTTTTTATGTTTTACTTCGATATAACACGATCCAATATCAAAATGAATCATAATTGAATTATCGGAATGAGCGTAAGAATTCTGTATTCTATTATTTTTTTATTGTTTTTGATACTTACATGCTGTTCTGAATACTCTCTAATTTACACAAAACAGAGTCTGGTTAATCATATAAACAAGCATAACCAGATTAATGTCTGGTTATTAGATTACTTTTTTTAATAACTATCGGTCTAACATTATCTTCTTTTATTTACAATTCTTAGTTCCTTGACTACAGAAACAAATCCTCTCTAATCTCTGATGATCGGGAATTTTTCCCGATATTGTAGTGGTCATGCTATTGGTCACGCTGTTTTGGGAACAAAAACATTAAATCTTTCGCTACCGCACTCTCTTCTCTCTGCTCGGCAGCAAAACACGTATACTAAACGAAATGCACAGCATATTTATTTTGCCGTTCATATCTCTACTCCACAGATGCTCTCTCATGACCACGTGGCGTACTGGTAACGCTCTCGCTTAGGAAGCAAATGTCCGCGGGTTCGATCTTGGGTACCCACGCAACATTTTGTCAAATCGAAAACATCATGGAAACGGTTCTTATCTTTGTCTAACCACTCTAATGTCTCTCGTGAGAAGAGCAGAACTCATTTGCGGGCCCACTGCATCTCCATGAGTACTTTCGTGGGTAAAACACGCTAAAACGATTTGTCTTCTTGCAGCTTTTGTTCTGTTTCAAACTGATGTGGTGAAAACACTATGAATAGTATAATCGAAACGTATTCAACGAAATATGAACACCAATACCAACGAATTGCGAAATTGGCTCGAGATTTGTATTGTAACCAGCGCTATCACTGTTCAATAGTGAACACAATATTAAACTTGCATGTCTTGAGAAAGGCTTTCTGAATTTAAAGAAACACAACATAAAATAAGTATGAAAACAAATGAAACAAACAAAAAAACAGCAGCTCTGTCTGGTGGCTCATTGCGATAGGGCAAGCTACAACGATATTGTTCGACAGAGCACTTTAGTGAAATTAAATTTCAGTTATTGTATATTGCAGAATCATCTCCGTTCCGAGGCCACCCAATTGACCCAATTCGCTTTACATTGCTATCGGAGAATAGTTTGAACTGTTTATGGTTTATCATCAGGTCCGTAGACTTAAACTATGCTGTATATTTACGTTACATATAAGAACAACGGAATTACTTATAACCATACGAATCAGGTTATACGTGAACTTTTTTGATACTGGATGTTGAAGCACGTCTTAACCAGCAAGCTTCTTCTTGAACTGAAAAAAAGAGGTAGGAAATATTGAGAGAGAGAGAGAGAGAGAGAGAGAGAGAGATAGAGAGAGAGAGAGAAAGAGGGAATTTCCCTTCATTCCCTCGCTGTCTTCTCTCGTGGCCGGTCGGGCCGAAATTCAACAATGGCCGAAAACGAAAAGAATGTTCTGGTCGATGCGCACAACTACCAGATGATGAAGGAGAGGCTCGCGCAGCATCAGGAGACAATCAAGATGCAGCAAGGTACCATATCCTGTCAGCAGCAGACGATCGCTAAGCTGACTGCGATGATAGAGAAAAAGATCGATACTCAATCGATATCCGCGCTGCCTACCATCGCGCGTGTCACCAAGTATGATCCGTTTTCGCTGGAGGAGGTTCAGAAGCGCGTCCCACGAAACAGGCAGTACGAGGAGTACGTGGACAGCGGAAATCTGAAAGAAGAGCGAGACAAAGAAGGAAAGGACTCGCGTTGTGTGATCGTTGGGTTGGAGGAGAAGGACGAAGAGACTACCGAGTCGCTCACTGAACTCATCAAGAGACCGTGATCGAGGCTGGACTCACTGAAGACCTCGTGCTCAAGGCGTTCCGCCCGGACATCAAGATCGGACCAGGTTACCGCCCTGTCAAAGTCTCTCTGCGGGACGCGGACGCCACTCGCCGTGTTCGCGCTGTTCTCGGACGTGCTGGGCTCGGTCGCTTCGTTCGTGTGGATCTCACGTGGATGGAGCGTCAGAGGGATAAGCATCTTAGGCACTATGTTTCCATTGTTAACGATGATTGTGGTAGTTACATCACTGAATAGTATGTCACGCGATGAACTAAGCATGTCTATAAGTAATACACGCTCTTTAAATCATGAATCCATGTTATCCTTTTCGCATCATTTCTCTCTAAATCCCAACCAATTAGCTATAATAACTGAGACACGGTTATCCCCAACAGACGCGGTTCCTACTTTTTCTAATAGAACATCTTACTCGGTCTCTCGGTCTCATAAAGGCGGTGGTGGTGTTTTGATATCCGTACCCAACATCTTTCGGAGTAAAATAGTGAAGCAGTTTTCGTGCCGCTCTTTCGACGCGGTCTGTATCACCATTGGATACGGCGCGAAGGATATGACCATCATAGGCGTTTATCGACCACCCGGGTCCGATGCGAACTTTGTTGGGTCATTCGAAAGTTTTGTGAGTTCGCTCACAATATGCGGTTCCCTCGTAGTCGGGGGAGATCTCAATTTCCCTGATGTGAATTGGCTAAACCTCCATGCAACGACAAGTCATGCTAGGAACTTCCTAAATCTGTGCAGCACTCTCGGTTTATTTCAAGTTGTAAATTTCCCCACTCGAGGTCAAAACACACTCGATCTTATTTTAACGGATGACAATCAGCTTCTTACAAATTTGCGTACAGGAATAGCGTTCAGCGACCATCTCATGGTGGAAGCGGATTTCCGTTGTTTTAACTTACCTGCACCGCGATCAGTGAGGAGAAGTCGTGACTTCCGCAATGCGGACTATGCTGCGATGGAAATCGATCTCAGTTCAGTCAACTGGTTCTCTCTGTTCAATGATTGCGATCTAAATGAAATGTACAACAGGTTTTGTGATAAGGTTATGACAAGTGTATCCCTAAGAGTCCCTTTAAAATCTACACACCTATGCGAGTTTCCGATTTGGCTTGGAAGATTAAAGCAACGGATTAGACGAGCATACATAAAACAGAAAAACAGTGGCCTTCAAGATGATATAGTACGGTATAAGACACTTTTGCGAGAGTATAGGCAGAGTCTGGCTATGTGTATTCGTGACAGGGAGAGAAATATCCTAAGGTCCAAAAACACAACGCAATATTGGCAATATGTTAAAAACAAGATGGCGCCTCCGCAACCTATTCCCTCTCTAATAGACTCATCTGGTAGAGTTGTCGATAGCGACAGTGAAAGAGCTTCGCTGTTCAATCAATATTTTGCTTCAGTGTTCACAGTTGACAATAATGTGCATTTCGATCCACAAATCAATACGCCTATTTCTCACATGCAGGAAGTAGATCTTTCAGCCCATGTTGTATATAACGGCTCGTTAAAAAACGGCTCGTTCAAGGGAATAAAGGTGCGCGAGTCTCAGTCTAAAAGCGAGCGTGAAGCGTATAGGCGTCTCGAGAAGGAATGCAAGGCGCAGCGCAAGGCTACCGGCAAGAACCTGATCATATATAGGGGCCCCAACCGCCGCCTCAAAACTCGCGCGCGCGCATTTCGGTTATACGAGCCGCGCGCGCTTGAAACTTAACATAAGTTTATGAAACTTTCCTAAAAATACTTTTTCGTTATTAGGCATCGATTAAAAAAAAGATCTTGAAGTTTGGTTGCAAAAAGTTTAAAACGTCTATATCATTTTTAGGAAGATAGCTACAGAAATAGGGTTTGTTGGACGCGATTGCTTGACTGCCAAGGATTCCAAAAATATACAAAGTTAGACGATTATCATTTTAGGAATACTCGATATCGTGAAAAAAACTACTAAATTGGCTAATAGCTCTCAAAATTCCTTCCGCTGTCGGGGCTCTCTCGTCTCTCGCCGTTGTTCTCTCTCCTCTCGCCGCGTTTCTGGCGGGAAACGCGCGGGAAAACGCGGCTGGCAGCCGGCTGGGAGGGGGGAATGTGTGACGAAGGTGAAAGCATATGAAATGTGCCGATTACGGACATAGTTCTGAACTGGAGATCAGTAAGTATCAACAGATTCATTTATAAGTATGTAACGTGAAGTCAAGAACACGTTCGAAGTCGTATGAACCAATTCGAACATGATCGAACGCGATAGAACGGTCCAGTTGTTATAGTGCGCATCGATAAGAATAAGCTGCAAAGTGTGTATGTATTCATAAAACCATATTAGAACCTCGATCACACGTGTTGAGGCACGTTCAATTCAACTCCCCGCAGCTTGAGTGAAAAGTAGGTCACTCGCTGCTGCCACTGCTCGCCCTCTCACTGTCTGACAATAACAACCTCTCGCGCCTGCGCTCTGACCCATCACTCGCCTCTCGCTCCCGCCAATTGGCTTAAGCCAAGAATTGGCGAGCAATTTGGTCAGGCGAGGATACACACCTTCTGTGTTACTATGGATCTCAGACACATCGGATCGGAATGAAATTTTGGATTATGAAATGATTCGCCAATTGATGTCAAATTCAACCCAAAAAGTCGTTGTCTATTTTTCCGGTTGGGGCCCCTAATCATATACGCGAACCGCATAGTGGAGAGGTGTGGAATTGACACCCTCAAGCAAGAGCTGCGCGCTGCCAACTCTGGTCCGACCGGCGCGAATACCACCTCGCCCCACAAGCAGCGCACGTTCCCGTTCCAGCAGAGCCTCGGCGTGTCGATGGACACGGATCAGAGTGCCGTGACTGCTGCAGCGGGTTCTGCCGCAAATCCCTCTCCCCTCGTGTCTGCCGCTGCCTCCTCCCAGCAGTCGGAAAACTAAAAGCGCGTCACACTCTCCCCGCACTCTCACTATTCTTATTCAACAGCCGTAGTATAGTAAACAAACTCCCTATTCTATATGCATTCCTTAATTTAAACCGCCCTGATGTTGTTTTAATCACCGAGTCTTTTTTTGTCTAAAACCATTTCTGATAGCCAACTTGTTCGTGATTTGCCGTATTCTGTGATGCGCCAAGACCGTAACCGTCACGGAGGAGGTGTTCTTGTATTGATTCGCGACCATCTGATTTCTGAGAGAATGAAACTCACCGTCAAGTCCACTTGTGATGTGCTCTGTTTTGATCTAGTCACTTCCGCTGCTACTTTTCGCATAATTACCGTATATAGACCGCCCAGCACCCGCGTTGCCACTGACGAGACGCTCATTGACTCACTTTCCGATCTCATGAGCTGCGAACATTTCATAATTCTCGCTGGTGATTTTAATATCGACCTATCCCTCGATGCCTCATATGCGCGCTTTAGTGAATTGGTGACGTCATTCGATCTCTCGCATTGTGTTACCACGCCCACCCGCGATCACCGCATGATCGATTGGTTATTGAGTAACTCGCCGCATCTAGTATCTGTTAAAGTGAGAGACTCTTTCGGTTCATCTGACCATTCCACTGTTCATGCCACGATCGAATGCCCTTTGAGTGAAACGTTCCCTATGCCCTATCCAAACTTCCATGCTGCTGACTTCTCCGCGATTCGTGCTGCCGTTAGTGCTATTGACTGGTTCCAATATCTCGATGGTTGCGACTCACTATGCCACATGTACAATCGATTCACTTCTGCCATCCTGTGTATTCTCGCTCAACACGTGCCTTTCAAGAAGTGCAAATCCAAGTGGTCCGCGTACCCGCCCCATATCCGCGCACTATTCGATCATAAATCGTGGTTGTTTGAAAACGGGCTCGCGACTTCACCACTCTACCAGCGCGTCACAACCAACCTCACTGACCACCTGAGACGATTTGAGAAGCAACGCACCAAACAGAAATTTCTCAAAGGGTCCTTTGCGTTTCACTCATACGTTGGTTCAATAATCAGACCGAAGAGTACTCTTCCGATCAAAATGGTGGATGCGTCTGGTGCGGCATTGTTCAGTGACGGAGACAAGGCGGCCGCGTTTTGTTCGTTCTTTGAGTCAGTCTACTCGCGCGACGATGGCGTTCACCCGCCTATGATTTCGCGCACATCTGATACTTTCACAATGCGCCTTTTTTGAAACGCCTGAAATCATCATGCTCCCTGCCCGCAGACTGCATTCCACCTCTAATTTATAAAAAATGTGCGAGCGAACTATCTCTCCCGTTATCCATTATTTTCAATATATCACTGTGCGAAGGTACCGTGTATGGACAATTGCACATGTTTCTCCGATAGCTAAACAGGGAGGCGATCTGTCCTCAGTAGCGTGCTATCGCCCTATATCGATTTGCCCTGCGGCTTCCAAGGTGTTAGAGCGAGTGATACGCAAGCAGCTGATTGAGTTTCTTGAGTCGCGCACCCTCCTACCTGATCAGCAGTTCGGTTTCCGCAGCAAACGTAGTGTGACCACCCAAATGCTCTCGTGTTTCACTGATTGGACAACTGCCACTTCCGCGAATCTACTCACTGACATTGTTTACTTTGACTATCAAAAAGCTTTTGACAAGGTGAGCATACCCAAGCTGCTTTTGAAATGCGAGTCTGTCGGATTGCGTGGAGAGATTCTTAACTGGTTGCGTGATTTCCTGTCGGGCCGTGAACTGCGAGTGAAAGTTGGTAATGCGCTCTCTCCACCTGCCGCAGCCACATCAGGTGTTCCACAAAGGTCAGTGTTAGGGCCACTCCCATTTATCATATATCTTGCCGGTCTAGAGAATGGCTTCCCCCCTAACATACGTATCCGCGCGTTTGCCGATGATATCAAGGTATACATCTCATACACTGCTGCCAATGCTTCTGCTGCTCACGCCGCGCTCCAATCAGCCATCGATCATGTGCACTCGTATTCGACGCAGTTGCAGCTCGTACTATCAGAATCAAAGTGCACTGTATTACACCTTGGTAGAGGCAACCCGCAGCACGCATACTCACTGGACGGCAGTCCACTCTCTCACTGCGAGCGCGTGCGTGACCTGGGACTCCAGGTAGATACCACCGGCAACCCCGCTATCAATGCCAGTGTGCGCGCGTCTATAGCGATGAATCGAGCACGGTTACTCGTTCGATCTGTGCACACGAGTGACGAGCGCGTTCTGATCAAGCTCTATAAGACATACGTTTTGCCACTACTAGAATTTGCCTCACCAGTGTGGAACCCACACTTGCTCAAAGACGTCCGCGCATTAGAAAAAGTCCAAAAATACGTCACTCGGGTCATTTTCTATCGTGTCTATCCTTCGGATACCTATCCGCAAGCAATGCCCACCTATTCGTTCCGATTGAAAACGTTGGGACTGACCAGTCTAGTAGAACGCCGCGCACGAAACGACCTCACTCTCGCACACAAAATGTACAAGCGGCTGGTCAGTACCCCATTCTCTTCCATGTTCAAGCTGAAACCTTGCCGCGGGCGAAATGGCACATTCTCACTTCATATCAAAGCAACGAGGTCCACGCTTTTGCATAATTCCTACGCACTCAGAACCGCTCGTTTCATTCTCGCACTCACAAAATCACATCCACGCGTCTTTCGACTCTCTCACTCGAGGTTCTGTAGGGCACTCACACGAATCGATCTTACACATACACTCAAGCTTGCGAGCTAAGACACAGTTGTGACAGGTGCAACAACAATAACACAGCAAACATGTACGGACGAATACAAGCACGGGATAATACATGCACGGGGAAGATACATGCACGGAATAGCACAGGTCGCCCCTGGATTTCGCCGCACCCGATCGCACTGTGCCGTCGCCCGCTCGTTTCCTCTCACTGTCTGCCGCCGCCGCCGCCGCCGATCGATCGATCGATCGATGCAAGCTGAGAGTGCCCGAACCGATCTACCGGACTGATCTACCACCCATCTCTGACCCCCAGTGAGCACGTGCGACAATAATTGATATTGTTATAATTTCGTGATTAATTATAGTGTTACACTCTTCACATATTGCCCTCTCATTGCTCTGAAGCTATTGACACTGTACTTGTGGTATCTCTCATTGGCAGTTGCAGTTCGATCGTTTTTATACAGTGGTTGATTTGGCTCAGCTGGGTAGAAGGAAAGGTGATGATGCTGAAGTTTGTACCTGCTCTCTTGCACATGTCTCTTATTGTGCCGCGGCTGCTCCACCGCAATGGCACTCCTCCATGCCATAGATCGGGGGCAGGTATCATTCCGATGTACTCTGATCCAGACTAACTGCACTTCTGTGTCGGATTAGCCCAAAATTTCTCTCTCTCACTCACCCGGTTTCATGCGGATTAAATCACATACGGCATCACTATAACGATGATTCAACTTGGTTGTCACTACATTGCGGTCATTTTCTCAACAATGCGGCTATTTCTCTCATGCTTTTCATTTCTTCCATGCTTTTTCATCGATGTTTGTTTTTATGTGCGACGCAGTATTTCTGCAATAAATTATTATTATATGAGTATCTTAAAAGAACAAAGCGCGAACTAAGTTGTGGGCCCGACGATATTCCCTCTATCCTGTTACAGTCACTCGCTGTTGTACTCGCTCTACCGCTGTCTTTGATATTTAGAGAAAGTATGAGGAGTGGTACGGTTCCAGAATTGTGGAGAAAACGTGTTGTTGTTCCTGTTTTCAAGAAAGGTGACCACTCAAGTTGCACTAATTATAGACCCATATCACTTACCTGTTGTACATGCCGCGTTTTGGAGCGTATTATTGTGTATCGAATGCGTAATCATCTTTGGAACAAAGATTTAATCTCTAGAGCGCAACATGGTTTTCTCAATGGAAGAAGCTGTACAACCAATATGATAGTTTGTGGGCTATATTTCGTAAAAAAAAAACTAGCCAAGAAAACTAATGTAGACTGTATATATCTTGACGTGAGTAAAGCATTTGATACGGTATGTCATCGCCGTCTGCTTATACTATGTAAACGTTACGGTCTAAACCGAGAAGTGCTGCAATGGTTATTGTGTTATCTGAGTGATAGGTGGCAATCAGTACGTATCGGATCCAGCTATTCCGAATGGCTACCGGTAATAAGCGGCGTACCACAAGGATCGGTTCTCGGGCCACTCCTCTTCCTGCTATATATTAACGACCTTGACAGAAACACAATAATTTACAGTGAACATATAGTGTATGCTGACGACATGAAACTTTATATCAGTCATGACATTCCTGACTTCCATAAAAAATTGAATCATGATCTGAATAATGTGAGAAATTTCCTTGCGGATCGACAATTAAAGTTGTCTGTTACCAAATGCGAGGTACTAAACTTTGGCAAGTAAAATCCAAGGCACAAATATCAATGCGACAATGTGACTTTGTCGAACGTGGAGGTAGTGCGCGACCTTGGTATCTGGATGACCCCAACCCTCGATCCTTCCATCCATCTATCAAAGGTCATCCAGAAAGCAAATTGTCGTATCAACACACTGAGAAGAACATTTACGAATAATACGACATTGTTTCTCAATTTCTATAAAATTTCGATACGGCCTACTCTAGAATATGGATCTGAAATTCTCTGTCATATGAACAAAGGATGTATTATCTTTCAAAAGTACTTCCAAGTAAAAGTAGTTGGTTTGTACTGTTGTCTCAGTTGAGCAAAAGGACTGACATGTTTTCAATGGAGACATGTGCCAACAGGCTCTCTCTCTCATACCAGTGCAAAGCGGCCATATTATAATGAACGCGTTTACGAAGTTATGCAGTTATTATCTAAAAGCACAACTTCTGTTGTAACATAACACGTCGAATAATGCTGAGAGCCTGTTTGCACATGTCTCCATTGAAAACATGTCAGTCCTTTTGCTCAACTGAGACAACAGTACAAACCAACTACTTTTACTTGGAAGTACTTTTGAAAGATAATATCTGTCCTTTTCTTAAGTTTTGTTTCACAAAATTACATTTTCATACACGTTCGCGATTCGCTGCGAGGATACCGACGCGCACCCGCTATTCGCCTCTCTCTCTCACTCACAGAGGGGGCGGGGCGAAAGCGATTGTCCGACGCCCGAGCGCCCACCCGCCCGCCCGCCCGCCCGAGCGAATGGAACTGAAACCGATTCTAAACATCCCTACAAGAATGAGAACGATGCGTCGCGCTAAAGGACAAAAGAAGGAAAACATGGAGGCAAGCTTTAAAAAAAACTCACCAGACTGCTCTGAGCTGATTTCCGCTGACGTACCATGTAGACAGTAGTCACCCTACAAAAGTAAAACGTCACGACAATAATTTAAAAACAAAAATAATAATGAAGTGATGAAATCAAAGTGATGAAGTGATGAAGTGATGAAGTGATGAAGTGATCAACTTTTTTATTTTATTTTCCAAGTTGTATCTAGTAGTTTGTCAAATGTTGTTTTGAATATTTTGAAACATAATACCGCAACAGATGTTCGGTTGTCCGCTTACTCATCAACTACATCAAATACCAATAAGAAGATGTTCCATACTTGAAAACTGAAACAACGCGTGTTTGTCGGTATTCAATACTCTGCGATGTATCGCAGCATCTGCTATTGTTGTATAATATTCGTTATTCTATTAAATTTGAAAAAAAAACTATTATACATGTAGGTTTGTCACAGTGTCTCTACCTACTTGTTACCAACCCCGCTATGCTATGTGTTGAGATAGTTATTGAAGAGTTGTCGATTTATTGATTTTGCGTCAAGATAAAATGTTGAAAATGTTTGGTGTTATATATGTTACTTCAGAATGATCAGAATGTTTCAGCTATTATGAATTTTTAGTCTAAAAACACTTTATTTCACTCATAAGTTTCACGAACACAACATTTTCACCGGCTTTGAAATGGAACAATACAGACCTTGACTAGAGATTCTTCGCGAACTTATAAAACGTGGCAACTGTTACACAGTATAAATTAGTCAGCACAACGCGGCTTTGGTGTGAAAGCAATGGTTTGAAGCCCAGATTAGGCTGAATCTAACAAAACTAGCGATCATATAAATCATCTAGTTCTTTAAAGATACAGGGGTCTGTATTTCTGACGATTTTTAATCGTTTGTGCGTCACGGAACGGTTATTCAAATACCGGTTGAACGAAAGTTCTACGTGCGCGCGGTGATCAGAAACGATCAGCAAACCGCTCTAAACGCGTATTTTCTGATTCCCGCCACTCTGCGCTCTCTTCTCTTCGCGTGCTCTCTCGCACTCTCTCACGTGTGCCGTCGGTAAAGGGCCGATGAGCGAGCATTTTTAATAACAATTACTACATTGATGGGTTAAACATTTTTATCTAGCAACGATACTATGGTCGGACCGAGCCGAGTTTGGCATATATATCTGAGAGATATACTCGTTCTCTATGTCTCGATTCTCGATGCATGTCGTCGCATCCGCTCGTGTCGATGCATGCCCGTTTCTCATCACTGTTTGAGTATGCCTCGGTGCACATCTCGTTATCCACCTGAAAACGGACGGCTATCAAAGATTTCTCAAAAAATTGATTGTATAAATATAGTTGGTTTGAACTGTTTTCTCATTTGAGCAAACGTTAAAATTAACGATTATATACAGATAAGGTCCTCTCCATTTTTCCAGTTCTAAAGACGCGCGAATAGTGTGCGTAAGAAAATATCCGATGCTATGAACATTCATGAAACATGTGGGAGAAAATGATTTTCTCTACCATTCTGCAAAAGCCGCGTTTCAAAACACTACAAAATAAGCTGTTCAGTTCCTTGACGCAAACACCCGCACCGCTGACACCGTTTTAGAAACGAGATCTCGTGTCGACAATCTCGTGTCGAATGTCGACATTTTTGAAAATTTCCGCTACCGCGGTCTGTTGGCGACCACCCTGACACGTCAGCCGCTAGCCAGAAGACACACCGTCATCGTGAATTCTCATTGCTGGTTTTCTAGAACCATAACAACTAGTACTCTATTAGGCCGCTCCATTGTCATTGTTCACAGGCATTTTTTCATGTGTGACGCATCCTTGTGGTGTAATAAATTTCATTTTAATTAAAATATTGTGAACACTGTTAAAGTGGGCTCACAAACGGGTTCCACTCTTTTCACGAGAGATAGTAGAGTGGTTAGACAAAGATGATAACCCATTGACTGGTGTTTTTATTTTGACAAAACTTTGCGTGGTTACCCAAGATCGAACCCGCGAACCGCCACTTGTTAAGCGAGAGCGTTACCACTACGCCACGTGGTCATGTGAAACAATACGCGAAATAGAGATATGAGAATGAATCTTGCATCGCCCTTGTTATACGGTGCCAAATAGAGCACGATTATTTTTTTGCTCGGAAAATGCTGAGCTAGTTTCGCGCTTAAAGGAACACACCACTTTAAATTTTCGTACATTAAAGAAGACTGCCACATGAAAGAATATCGAAAAACAACTTTTCATTAATACATGTTATGCTAAAAATGAACGGAACATGTAGAAAGCGAGCCGCGAAGACAAGTGCGATTTTTTTCGTTTCGTAGTGAGAAATACCGAATCGGAAATTGGTATATGACAATTATTTCCGGTTCGGTGTTTCTCACTACGAAATAAAAACTTCGCGACTGGTTTTTTTTTAAATATTAATAATCATAGTTTATTACCGTGTTGATTACTTAACATGGGCATCATAGGAAACATAACAGACAAACATAAACAACAATGTTCTATTCGTTTAGCAAATAGTTCATTTATGAAAAGTAGTTGTATTTTTATATTCTTTCGTGTCGCAGTCTTAGTTTATGGTACGAAATTTAGAGTGGTGTGTTCCTTTAATATGACATGATCATGGAATGTATTGCATGCGCGTACTACCGTTTTAATTCAAGTAAAATCTTTAGTGCGCATGCTCCTGGAAGATTGGAGAGAATTTGAATAATGAGGTTCCGAAAATTCAAATATATTGAACTCACATGAGCCCAGTGCATTTTATGGCGACTAGCGTGTGTCAGTTTGATGAGACAATGCCGCGTCACCTTCCGTGTGCCGGAACCACACTTGTTCGAACATGCAGTAAGATCTTCTATCCACGATGCACTTTCCCTGAAAACGATATTTAAGATTGATTCCGGTTAGTGCGATGTGAGCAAAATGATGTCTCCGGAAAACGGAATATTTCCTTATCTTTAGTATGGGGTTGATTTTGTTTTCGTCAACAAAGTCATGTTTAAATGAGTATATTGCTCTAACTGTATAAACTACGACTGCCACGTGAAAGAACATGAAACTACCGTCACTTTTCATGAATAAACTATATGAACGGATCATTTGGAAAGTTCGCCGCGAATGTTTCACTTCGTAGTGAGAAATACGAGGCCAAACCTCACTCAAAATCGGTAACTCTCACTACATTTTTGAAACTGCGCGCCGCGTTTTCTACCTTTTATTTCTATTTTTAGCTTGTGCATTATTCATAAAGAGTGTTTGTATTTTAACTTTCTGGCACAAAGCAACTCTTGCTTATACTCAAGATTGGAGTGGTATATCCCTTTAAAAATCGTCTACATGTGAAAAAATTGTTTTTTTTGCAAAGTGTTCTGCAAAAATAGAATTTCAAAACTCGTTTCATTGATAAGAACGCAAGTGACACCATTCCGAAGACCAGGAAGCATTTCATTGTCCGGATACATGCTTTGAAAAAACAACATTTCGAAATATGTCCCTTTTCTCGTGTCTCTTTTTTAATTTTCACGTTTTTTCACACCTATCTCGGTACTTTCACACTCTCACTGTTTTATTAAAAAAGAAACATTCAGTGGGTTCTAATGATATGATTGTTTTATCTATTTTCAGAAAACAAAAAAATTTCACTGAAACTATACATACCTTATGATATGCGGTTGCTCCACAATAGTTGAGCAATTACTGAGAGAATACTCCTTCCCATAGCCATTTAAGCAGCTGAGTTCGCGGCTCAGCAACCTTTCGTCATCAGAACTTGACTTCTAAATATTCATAATCTGGATTTATTGTTTAAAGGTACAGTGGCTCGTTATTTTGACCTCTGGTGCGATAGTTGACCCATTGAAAAGCAATATAAACAAAAAAGGACGATACCCATCTGTTACCGCGTCACCAAGGAAGTTACCAAAACGTGTTTGATAACGGAAATTTCAAATTCGCGCCAATTTTCATTGGAGCGCACTCTTGTTACAAATATACAAAGTTTCAAATTTCAAACATTTGGCACTTTTTACGGATAGTACTGTACATAGGTGGGGAGCGGTGTATGTTGTCGCCAAAACAGTGGCATTTGTCATCAACGCGTTATATCCAATGCATGGTTTCTCGGAAAAAGAAACGGTCTCTGCGCGCGCCGAAAGAATGAGCGGTGCGTGGCTGAGTGGATAAGAGATCTACCACTCTTGCAGCCGCGAGTGTTCGATTCCTGCTTGCAACTTGGCTTGACATTTACATGACTCATATTGAGATCACGTAAGTACCGCCAGGACAATTTCGCGCGAATTCACAAATTTCTGTTACCAAGCAGCTCTGCTAAACGCCATTGTTCCTTTAAAGCGCTCCTATTCGCACGAATGATGTCGTACTTTGTTAGTTATGAGAAGTGTTTTAATGTCTAACCAGTTTCCAATCGGTGGTGTAGTAGCGCAGTCCACTACACGGTCCCATCGTACAAGGGCGAGTGGAATCGTCCACTGACTGGCCATCACATTCTGACATATCCACCACTTTCTCACAGTACGAGAGATTCCTGAAATTCATCGTGGATGTAATATTTTAATGGATATTATTTATTATATACATTAGTAATATTGATTTCCAATCAATATTACGATAATTTTGATTGTGTTGTCATATTCAGATATAACGATTACGGATAAACACTTGAACTTGAACTTGAACTTGATTAGTAAAATTCACACAAGATAAAGACTTCAATTGTTCTTTCTTGCATGTTAATTTGGTCAATAGGCATTTGACTTTGAAACGGCCTCGTCACATCAGTTCACATTGTTGTGAACGATAGAAGTGAGAGTAGTGAAAAAAGAGCAGAGAACTCTCTCTACAAAAGTCGCAGTGACCTGTCTCTAGACGTGAGAGTAGCAAAAAAGAGAATATAAATGTATCGGAAAATTTGCTGTGACTGCTGCAAAGACTTGAAAATAACAAGAAAATAAATGTTTTTGAAAAAGTTGCCGATACTACTGCGGAGAAATGAGAGTATCAAGAAAAGAGAATAGCAATGTTTCTAGAAAGTTTCTGTGACCCCCTCAAAGTTTAAAGGAGAAACTTTCATATCATACTTTCATATCTGATGTAGAGTAAACTTTCATATCTTAAAGAGGAAACTTTCATATCTGATGTCTAGTTGCTTTCATTGAAAGTTTTTAATGAGAAATTTTAACAATTTTTAACATTCACTGATTTTTTCAATGAAAGTAAATTTTCGTCCTTTAGTTTTCACTTTTCATTGGAAAAAAACTTGATCGTTCATTGAAAATGTTCAATAAACGTCAAAATTGGATAGGACAAAGCCAATCTCTGCTGCAGCTGCAGCTCAAAGCGGGTCTACTCTCTCTTTTTTTGCTCTAGGCGTCTCTCTTGTTTCATACGCTTTTGCTGCAGGCTGACTGCCTCGTCTTCTCTGGGTGTCTCCCAGAAGCGAATGAGCATCGAACTCCGCACGTACACTTTGGAGAGCGTGCAGTTGTAGTGCGTGCGGCAGGTGAAACTCCTCGTACTCACTCCATCCCCACAGTCATCACGAGAACATTCTGACCATGGAGAGGGCTGCAGGAATGGACAAGGTCTGCAAGTTTGTACAAATCAAGTCGGCCTCGGCGGAGAACACTTCAGCACTGATATAGATTCGAGAAATCGTGATAGTTTTTTCTCGTTATAAACCGAGGAGTAGGAACGCACCTCTTACAAGCGCGCCAATAGTCCGGCCGCTGCGTGTGACCGCAGAACTTTCTCCCACCCACAGAGATCGTGCCGTCTGTATACTCCTGAACTGATGAATTCTCTTTCTAACTAACATTACTCTTTGAAAAGTGTTACGGTTCTCAGGAGCCGAGAGAAAAATCAACGAAGCGAGTAAGCTTCAAGGAGGTCGTGCGGGGGCAGCTAATAAAGGGTACACTAGACAGCAACGTGCCACATGGCAATCGTAATGCGACACTAAACAATGACAACATCATATCACTACTACTTAATTCTTTAAAAAGTACTTGCGTAAAGAGATGAACTTTGTCTTATCCCAATGCAGCAAAAGCACATGCATAAAACGTTTACAAATACTTTACAATACAGCGAAATCGCTCATAACTTCTTTCAGAGAAGAGATACAAAGAAGCCGACGACGAGTGATCTGGCCTACGGAACGGTGCGAATCTAACTAACATGATTTGGATGAGTCCACATTGTTGCTTACATGACCTTTGGATATCGCTTCTTGAAAATTCTGGCGCGAGCCCTATCCTAAGCCAAAAGAGAGGGCGCTGCGCGCCCTCTCTAATTGCGTTGTAGTCGAATGGGCTCGGTCAGGGTCTGGGTCCCATTCCAACAAAAACATTCGAGAGAATGACACTCGTTCCTACTAAAGTACTCGCTAACGCTAGTTTCTAGGTGATCATCACTGGATATTAGAGCCAAAAATCCAGCAGCCAGCCTCGGACCGGAAGTGACGTATATGGTTCAACAACGTTGCTCTAAACACAACCGCTTCGAGATCAGTCGGAAAAAATTCCAGAAGGTGTGTGTTTTATTTGCAAATCGACATTAGGTGCGCTTCTAGTAACACAATCCAGTTGCGCTGCCGCTGTAATTGGCACGTACAATTTGGCAGTAGACGAGGCGGAACTCGCGTCCCTCCTCCCCACACCGGGCATCGCACGGCAGCCAGTCCCCCGTACGCCACTGAAACATCAGCCATACCAGCACCTAGAAGATTCTAGACAATTCTATGAGATTCTATAAGATTTTATAGGATATTATATAAGATTTGTTTCGTAAAGAAAATAAGGAGATTATGTAGAATATATACAGTGCGTGCGCGGACTATTTTGATAGCTAGCTCACCTAACTATTTTTTTAACTGTAATCAAACTTTTTTCCGGTAACGCGCATGAAATGAATAGCAATAGACAAAAATGACACACTCACCTGCGATGTGGATATTTCCGCAGCGAGACCGCTTGCAATCACAGAAGTGAATAGAAGCAGACAAGACATTCGAGAAAGTAATACAGCATATGTAACATGCTGAACCTTGATATATCTTATCTACATGACCTTGACTCGCAGGGCGACCTAGACCTCCCCCGATTCCCTCGTTAGATTAGAAAACACGCGATTGAAATTGAACAGTTCGGATATGGTAAGGTGTACTGGAAGACAATTGGCGCTTATTTGGCTAAGCCTTATTTTGGGGGAAGGAGGGTAATTTGTTAATGTTATGCAAATTGTATCGTGTATGAGACGGATCGTATGAGACAATCCGGTTTGTTATATTGAGGTGAAAAGTGAGTAACAGTGAATAAAATAATGTTGTCTTCTATTTTTGAAATAATATTTCATAAGACAGATTGTTTCAGAATAATTCATGTATTTGATTTTAGAGAAAGAACTACGATTCTGCGTTACTTTTAAATCTGCAACTGCCTGAGATGATTTTTTGATTTTTCGAAGTCGAAATTGGTCTCAACACGAATGGCCTACCGTCCTACAAATTGGGCTCGACAAAGCGGATAAGCGAGTTCGGACAAGCGGGCTCGGATAAGCGCAAATGAACGACACTCGTTCACTTGTTCAATGGCTGAGTGCGTGTGCGCTGCGTTGTGTCACCGATCTCGCGGGTTCAATTCCTGCTGACGACAAATGTTTTGCTCATGTGTAAATAAGGTGTTGTGGCAGGTTGTGGCAGAAATATGTAAGTGGCATCCTGTAAAGTTCAACAGTACATACAACAGGTTCAACAACAGGGGAAATTCAACAATTCGAAAAGTTCAACAACGGAAAATCCAACAGCAAATGACGTCATCGCGAAAATTTCTGACATTCGCAAAAAACGGGCCCGTTCGAGAGTTCCGTATTTTGGCCCGATAATAACCGACTCTGTTTTTAATGAAATCAATTGTCTTTATTGTATTGTATTTTTTTTTTCAAAGTTTTTTTTCATTTGATTAATGCTGCGGTCAAACTCTGCAAACCGGTTCACGTGACGCGTCATGTCGTCGATGACATAGTAGAATAGAAGCGGGCCGAAGACCTTGGAGCACTCTAGTCTAGAATCGAACTGATGTCTTATTCCGCATCGAGTGCGGACAGTGGTAGTAGTACGGCTGTACCGGTCATGTCACGTAACAGGTCGACTATATAGTTGGGCTGCTACTCCGTCGGCCTGAACGGTGTCGAAGAGACGGTCTCGATCAGAACTTGGAGTGCTGTCCGGAAGTTGACAGATCTGTATTTTGGCTACTATTTTGGCTACGCTATTTTAGCTATGTATTTTGGCTGCGCTCAGAGTTTAATCATGATATTGTCTCTAAAACGTCCGTTGAACAACTAAAAACAAAAACAAAACATGAAACAATCGTTTAATACCCAAAAATATGTTCGCTGGTTAGGTCTGCACGTCTGTGCGGTATGCAGCTGTTCGCTGATTCGCTGAAAGACCCGCTCACTAACCCCGCCCCCGCGCGCTCATTGGTTCGTGATGCGGGAGCGCTGTGCGGGAGAGCGCGATCGATAATGTGCAGACTGTTTGTGGTTTGCGTAGTCGTTCATGCGCGTTGTATTGTTGTTGTTATTGTTGTTGTTTGTTATATCTGTTAAAAAAAGTTTAAAAAATTAAAAAAAAAATCTTTGAAATTCAACAAAAATACATTCATTCTCTTTTGAAAAGTACAAGCGTAAAGTACCTCTGTTTGGGTTTATCTCAATTCAACAAAAGCACATGCATAAAACTATTATTTCTACACTAAACTATAAACACAAACCTGCTCTCTCAAACGATATGTAGAAACGTATACTTTATCGATAATTTATCAATAGGGGCTATATAATATACTTTTTTATTTCTTATGAAAGCATTGTGAGAATCAATAAACAGCTATAGAACAATCGTTTAGTTTACAATGATGTTTTCATTATTTCTGAAATTTCCATTGTCCAGGAGAGAGAGAGAGAGAGAGAGAGAGAGGAGGGAGGGAGAGAGGAGGGAGGGAGAGAGGGATACACAAATTCATCAATTCGTTTGTTCAAGGTTACTTCCATCAATTCGTTTGTTCAAGAGCACATCTGCTTATCTTCAGAATCTGCGAAAAGTGCTGATAAGGCAGAATTGTGACCGTTGTTTGCAATTTCAATATCACACTCTCTTCTTTGAGAAAGTTATGAGTTATACATAGATCTATCACAACATCAGTCACTCATTATAATGAATAATACACACACAGTCCAAACTCACTACAGTATACCAAACGATTAGCCAGCAAAATTTCGTCCCAAATTCAATTTGCAGACGCTAATTTTTTCCAGTTTTCAGACGCTAATCAGTAACTAATTTTCGCTAGTGTTCACGCTCTCGCTCACGCAGTTTTGTAAAAATGCCAACATAATTTTCACTCTAAATCTTTCATTCTAATTTCTTGCAAAAATCCGCGAACCCACCATAGTAGTAACGAAATGTTTATTGAATCAAAAAGCATTAGCCAAAACATGTGTGACCTGTACAACATTGCTGGAAGTAGCCATCAAAATAAAACTCTCTCTCTCTCACAAATCAAAATAGATATTTGATTGCAATTCACAACTGTTTCACTCATTGTACAACCGAGAGGGGAAAAGAACATATATATTAGCAAGTGGTGAGCAATCACAGTAGATTGAAGCTGACTAGAGTACGTAGAGGAATAAAGGAAGTGCCTCGTGGCTCCGCCTATCGTGGCTCCGCCCACTCGACTGGCACCCATTGTGGTTCTGTCTCCACTCGTCTCGCGATCGATAAAAGCTCGGTGAGAGATCGATCCATGTCCGTGTTGACAATAATCGCGTCGAAGAGATGACCAAACTTCTAAAAGAGAGCAGATTGGCCCCGCCCCCGCAGGCTCCGCCCACCTGTTCCACCATCTTTCCGGCGTCGACGACTGCTCGCAGCTGTTCGTCAGTGGGCTGCTGACCGAGAGATTCGCGGAGTCTGGAAACAGGTAAACAGGTAAACAAACAGGTAAACAAACAAGTAAACAAACAAACAACCCTCACTTCTTGAGTTGCGGCAGTGCGGGTGGGGCGACGCAGACAATGTAGGGACGGATGGAGGAAGAGCGACAGGCGGCGAGCGACTGAAAGAGGGGGCGGGGTCAGAGGGGGCGGGGCCAAGCATGGAGAGGATGACAGAGGGACGTTGATCTCGAAGATCTCAACTTTATATCTACTTATTCAAGCAATCACAGTTAATTGAAGTCGATTGAAACAAGTGTGGAAACTGATAGTAGGAAGGAAGTGCACATGGTAGTCAACTACTACTCACACAGCAGCTACATCAAAAGACGAGGGTGTTTCTCGCAGTCGTTCCATCTTCACTTCCTTCCTACTATCGGGGAAACTCCGCCAGCTAGGGCCTATCGTCGTACGGTGTAATTATACAAACATATAACTATTGTAGTTAATGTGAAGATGAAACGTATGGCGTCTGCCGGCGTTAGCCTATGTATTTAGCATCTTAGGCACTACTGTATGCTTCATATCATTATGATTGTGTTGTCATATTCAGATATAACGATTCCGAATAAACGATTGATTGATTGATTGATGAAACGTATTCAACGCACTCACCTCGGCCTTCAGAGTGAGCACGGCGGTCTTTCCGCGCTCAGCCACCTGCAAAAGAGTAGATAAATATAAATTCTATATCCTAATTTCCTGATCAATGATTTCTAGTAGTCTGTCTATAAATGTCTTTCTGCCCACTGTATTGTTTCCTATCCTGTCTGTGCTATTGTTACTCAGCTATAACGATTCCGGAAAAAACACTTGAACTTGAACTTGATTAATCGATGCGATTCGTTCATGGAATCACACGCACGCCTATGTGTTTATGAAGTAAATAATTATGATTGTTAAATTAATCGATACGTTCCATATACTGCATTACATCCACGCTTGATTGAAACATTAATCAATACTGGTGAGACGCCTCATTACTGAAAAAAACCACCAACCTTTCGAATGCTGTCGATAGACGTGCCGAAGAGGTGCTTCTGGAATTCGCCGTGCTCCACGAAGAAACCAAGCTTCACCTCATCCTGAAAAGGGGGCGGGGCTTGGAGGGGCGGAGAGGGGGGGGGAGAAAAAGACTCACCAAGAATCGCGGCTTGTCGACAAAGTGATAGTGCAGCCCCGACTGCTCTCCGTCGCGTTGTGGACGAGTCGTGTCTACAAGATGGAGGTAAACAAGTAAACAAACAGGTAAACAAACACGTAAACAAGTAAACAACTCACGTGGAATGGGCGCGGCGCACTTGTCGGGGCAGGCTGCCAGCAGTCGCTGTCGCAGCTCCATACAGCCGACGCCTGGAAAACGAACAGTGACCCCGCCCACTCAAGCTCCGCCCACCTTCGGGTCCGCACAGCACGATGGGTCGCTTGTTGGAAGACATTGAGAGGTGGAGGGCGACCGGCTCGTAGGTCAAAAGATCTGGAACGATTGCGAATTTGAATTATGCGATTCTTCATAAAAAAAATTCGACATACGCTTCACACTAAGTATAACAGCGCTGTTCTTCAATCACTGCAATAGGTGGAATCATTCTCCACGTTAGCAACGTATAATTACAAGTCTCTAACAACTCTCTCACCAGAATGGTATCCCATGGGCGCCGGAGGCTCGTCCGCGCTGCGACCATCCTTCTCCTGCAATCACCAAGTGGGCGTGGTCAGAGTGGGCGGAGCCTACCTTCTTTTTCTTCTTCTTCGAGTCCTTGCGGCTCTTGGGACGCGCGTCGCGCTCCAGCTCCTCAGTGTACATCACAACCCTGTAATCGATTAATCGATAGCTAATCGATAATCGATCAATACTCACTGCTGTCGGAACGCGCTGCTGGGAATGAGCCCGGCGAGTTGGTGCTGGTCGTCACCGTCCCTGCAAATCGATAAATCGATAATCCATCAATCAATAATAACGCAAGTTACACAGAGAACATGGACGAAATCATATCCAACAATAACGAATCGATAATCAATCAATAAATCGATAATCAATCGGTCGTCTACCTGTACGCCTGCCACCAGTTGGCGTCGCTCGTGTCCAATACGTGCAGAATGTCTCCGCGCTCGAATCGCAGACCCAACTCCTTGCACGGAACGTACACGTCGTCCTGCAAACGTAGCAGTTAGGCCACGCCCCTCTAGGCCACGCCCCTTCAGGCTACGCCCATGTATGCTCCGCTCTTCTAGACTCCGCCCCTCTAGATTCAGCTTTTCTAAGCCACGCCCCTCTAGGTTCCGCCCCATTAGAATGCGTCCATCTCTAGGTTCAGCTCCTCTATTCGAACACAAAGCTCAGCTCCGCCCTCTTGTTTTAGCCCTAGATGACAGTGGTTGAATCAAACATAAGACACGCCCTCTAATCTCCGCCTTTCTCTTCTAGTCTCACCTCTGGACCACCTATGTAAGGGCACGCACGTGCGTGATTCAGAATCAGTGTTGTTATGTGAACTCTGCCATAACAGCTGTACAATGTGTGCCGTGGATAATCCAGGCCACGCCCCCCTACTCTCCGCCCACCTCGGGATCGTAGTCGAACAGGGCGCGCATGTGTTGTGGCGGGGCAGTCGTGGTTAGTCGCTTGTCCGGTTGCTCGTCGCGCACGCGGATGATGAGGGAGATCGAGCCGGAGAGGTGGCGCTGCAAAGATGAGGTTCTAGATTCTATAAATAAAACTAATAAGAATGAAGTTTTTTATTATTTTAGAGTTCTAGCAGTTCTAGTTTCTAGAGTTCTTTAGAGAGAGAGATCGAGCCGGAGAAGTGGCGCTGAAAATTCAAGTCAAATCTAGAGGTTCCAGAGTTTCTAGTTTCTAGAGTTCTCGTATTCTAGAGTGTTAGTAGTTCCGCAATACTTTTCAATCTCGCGGACAGGTGGCGCTGAAGAGATTTTTTTAAATTACAGAGTAGTTCTAGTAGTTTAAGTTTTGTCGAGTTTTAATTGTTCTAGATTCTAGATATTTTAGAACACTTATCCCCTTTATCACCTGCGCATATCACAAGACACAACCAATAAACACTACGTTTCAATAAGCTATCATAACACGAGCGCGCTGATTCTTGCAATTTCATTACGTGCAGAGTTGCAAAGAACCCTTACAATCCGAGAAATGAGATGATCGTAGCGAGCAATTCACCTCTCGCAGATCGCGCAATGTCTCTGTGCTCTCTTTCTCTTTCACTCTCACTCTCTCTCTCTAACTATCTCTCTCTCTCTCTCTCTGTCTCACGCGGTGGCTGATTTTCACATTCACTATAAACGTTTTGGCGGAAATGCGTTTTGCATAATAGTGCTTATCCAAACTATACTATGTAAGCTAATAAGTAAAGTCGATCAGTGCGCAATAAGCTTCGCCTAGCAATCGTAACACAGAAGCGCAGATACTTGCAATTCTTTTGCAGAAAAGTGCACAAATAGTAAAATATATATATTCCATATTCATTCTCTACGAATTCTCTACTAATAAACACAAACGTTTTTCCTAGAAATCATGAAACGAGAACGATGACGCAACACATATACGTTTCTTGCAAATCCATTTCAGCCACACTTTCAGCTAGTCAACATAAACAATAATAATAATAAAAAATAATAATAATAATAATAATAATAAAAATATAAAATAATAATAACAATAATAATAATAATAATAATAATAATAATAATAATAAATAGATAAACCTCCACTGACCAGCATGTCGCACACCTCGGCGATGCTTTTTCCCTTCAGCTCGACTCCATTGATCTCCACCAACTCGTCGCCCTCGCTGGAAAGACAATCGATTAATCAATAATCAATCAAAAATCGATAATCAATTGATACTAAGTCGAATCAAGTCATTGAAAGCTAAACACTCTATCATATGATGCTAGTACGGATAAATGTTTTGATTTTGATTTTGAATTTGATTAGAACTTTTTTATCCGAATTTCATGCACAATGAGGATGTTCCATGGGGATATTGTCAAAACTAATAAATCGATAATCGATCGATAAATCGCTACTCACTGGAACAATCCGCTCGCCTCGACGACGCCGCCCTGCACCACTCGACCGACGATGATCCGGCCGTCTTCCGAGCGCACCGTCGCGCCCTGCGAGAGGGAGAAATCGATAATCAATCAATAATCAGATAATCAATCAATGATATCAATCAATACGTTTCATCATTCCTACTACGCACTGAATTTTGTTTTGATCGCTAATTAGTGGGTGCAAATCGGTTGCGCGCTGAGAATACCCTGATTCAAGGATGTATTAACTACCAGATAGCTGTCCTCAGACTTGACACTTGATCATCAATCAATAATTTCAATCATCAATCAATAATAATATCCATACCAGATAGCTGTCCTCCGACTTGAAGAGGCTGACCGTCTTGCATCCGTCGATGGAGGGTGGGGGGAGGGAGGAGGAAGAAGAGGAGGAGGAGGAGGAGTTCAGGTCCTGCAGAGATATACACAATATGTTCATTAAAATATAGTTTGTGCAATGCGCAAGTTCTATGCAATTGTCTGCATTAAATGATCGAGGTCGTGTGTGTTGTGTGGAGAAAGTGATGTCTACGATGCACAGATCACAACAAGTATGTTTCGCAACAAAATAACAATAATTCGGGCTATTTACTGTGCAATAATGCGATAAGAGTACAATTAATAGATCAATAAAGTCGTTAAATAAAGCGATGCACCTAGTCCTTGCCCCCACCTCGCCCTGACCACGCCCCTTCCAGCCCCGCCCCCACCTTGTCCTTGTCCTCGTCCCCTTCCCTCTCCCCCTCCGTACTCGTGGATGCATTGGATGAGTGGCCGAGCGAGCCGCCCGCGAGGCTGCGAGACTTCGGATCGGCCGACTGGAATGGGGGAGGGTGAGAGAGACAGAAGACAGGAGAGGTGAGTGTCGGACATATAATATTATTCTGGGAGATAGTTCGCCAGATTACGGTAGAAAATCGATCTACCTTCGAGTCGCATTCGATCTACCTTCTAGTCGTGAGGAGACCCAAGCGCGCGCTTTCAAACGATAATATTGATCAAAGATGCCGGCACGCGAATCAAAGAGGCCGCGCGACACTCGACCATTTGCCCGCGCTGTCTGGCCTCTCTCGCTTGAAACTGAGTTTCGCCCACTGACCCCGGCTGGCAATAACAGAAACTATCCACCAGGCGGCGACTATAGAATCTACGAGTGAGTCCTAGCCCAATGCGTTTCCGCGTTTCCGCGCACCTTGAGCAGATATAGTAGTAGGCGGAAAGCTATCTGATTATGATTCTACTAGATCGGTATTCGGTAGACACCGAAATAACGGAAGTAACCTTGGAACATTGGAAGAGTTGAACAAGAAAACAACCCTAGCTATACGCTTCACACACTAAACTAATGTTGACGATCGAGTCATCTTTAATGCGACGTTTGACGGTGATGAAAAAATCATCAATGTATCACTGAAATTCACTCAAGTCCCGCATTTATGAACGAGCGCCCCGCCCCTACAAGCCCCGCCCCCTCCACTCACCTCCCTGCCGCGGTGCACCGCCGTCATGTGGATGGCACGCTGCACGGGCTCCTGCGAGAAGTAGTCCCTGAAGAGAGTCTCTCTCTCTCTCTCTCTCTCTCTGTCTCTCTCTCTGTCTCTCTCTGTCTCTGTCTCTCTCTCTCTCTCTCTCTCTCTCTCTGTCTCCCTCTGTCTCCCTCTCGCTCTCTCTCTCTCTCTCTCTCTCTCCTCCTCTCCCCCCCCTCCTCTCTCACCTCAATATCCGGCTCTCCTTCTCGCCGCCCTCTCTCTGTAGATGCTCGGCGATCCGCTCCACGGACACGATCACTTGCTGGAGGGCTGAAACGGTAGTGATAAGCCCCGCCCTCTCTAGCCACGCCCACACTATTCGTAGCCTTCGGTGTGACAACGTTTAAAGGACCTGTTTCGAGTAGACTGACTACAACGTAAGCCCCGCCCCCTCTAGCCCCGCCCCCGCCCACTCACGAATCGCCTCGCCGTCTTCGTCGCGGAACGAGTCGTCCTGGTGGAAGCAGTCGTTGACGAAGCCCCGGGGGTTCTTCACCTGAGAGAGAGAGGGTGAGAGAGAGAGAGAGGGGGGGGGGAGAGAGAGGAAAGATAGGGAGAGGGGGAGAGAGATGAGAAGGGGAGGGAGGGAGGGAGGGAGGGAGGGAGGGAGGGAGGGAGGGAGGGAGGGAGGGAGGGAGGTAGAGAGAGAGGGGGGGGGAGGGAGAGAGAGATAGAGAAAGGGAGATAGAGAGAGAAAGGGAGAGAGAGGATGGTGAGAGAGAGGGTGAGAGAGGGGGTGAGAGAGGGTGGGAGAGAGAGAGGAGAGAGAGGGGGAAGGAGAGAGGGCGGGAAGGAGGGAGAGAGTGGGAGAGAGAAAGGGAGAGAGAGAGAGATGCGCACCTCAATGACAGTCGGCTTGTTTTCGCTCTTCTCCAGTGCGGCCAGCTTCTTCGAACCTCGCATCGAAGATCTACAATATTTTTTATTTAAATCAATATAAAAAATTAAACTTTAAAAAACATGATCATAACACGTACGGAACGTAATCATTCATGAAAAATTGAGATGGTCGTAGTTTTTTTGTGGAAGATGCAGGTTCAGTAATAAAGAATAATATTTTCCCCACTCTAGAAACACCGAATACATGTTTCAACAGCCAACCACAGTGCTGATATTCGAGACTTTGTCAATATCTCTTTGTACACGATTTTTCAGAAACTGTCAATTAAAAATTCTAATATCAACCGCCGCAATACGTTTCACTACCCAGTAATAGCATGATAAATGCACTTGTGATAATTATCTGGCAAAATTTAGTCCAATACCAAACGAAACACGTATTTATACGAATTATAGGCTATCCATCTATCGCAGAAAGATGCACGAAACGAATGGCGGAGGAAACCGAGTCACACGACTTGACACGACAAGACCTTTCATCTAACTGCGTGTTCATGAAACGCGATCCTGGATAAACCTTCGACTTCGACTTTGACGAATTATACGAAATCAGGTAATAGATACGAATTTCAAATCGGATCAATAAATCAATAAATCAATAGTGCCCACCTGAGCACGTCGTTCTCCTTCTGCCGCTCGGCGCGCATGATCGCGTTCTGCTGCGACGACAGCTCGTGCCTAGAATGGGAAGAGTTCAGCACCGCCCACACAAGCCCCGCCCACATGTGTTTGTTCGGAATCAGTAACCACATCAGAAACACAAAGAATTCAACAACCACCGGTCAGACCCAAGAGAAGGGACAATGTGCAGAGTTTGTTTGTCACAAAAATACACTTTCAACAATTAACTAATGATCATGGTAAGTCATGATGCTCCATCTCCATGACCCTCGACTATACGAGGGCGTTTGCTAGCAGATCACCCATCGTGCTAATATTGCATGTCGAAATCAGGCCGATAAAAGAACAAACACGCAAACGTGTAACAGTTTCCATCCGTTTCGCATCGCAATTACAGAAATTAGGTTTCACACACGCTTCATGTAAGAATCTGGTCAAAAACATCAATTGGACAGCCTTACACCAATCATAAAAAAGCACCCTACACCCACCGTCCCTTCTCCTCTTCCGCTGATTCGATGCGGGTGTCGGGCGCGCGGGTGGGAGGAGCGGGCTTCTCCTGGAAAGACATGGTCAGCCCCGCCCATGCAAGTCCTGCCTCCTTAGTAGAGCAGAAGTGCACATGGAACTGATACTTACACAGCAGCTACATCAAAAGATGAGGGTGATTATGGTGTTTCTATTATCGTCCCGCCCCCGCTGGCCCCGCCCCCTCACCTGCTCCGGCTCCTTGGCGAGCGCTTCCATGTCGACGGGCGTCACGTCCGGATAGGCGCTGAAATCAATCGATAAGTCGATCGAGACGAGAGACGGACAGTGCAGCAGAGTCAATAGAGGCAGAGGCGCCTAGGGACTCGGGTTTCTCGCGCGAGCGCTCACTTTGCACCTGCGATGAAAGGAAAGGGAAAAGAAAAACGGTATGACATCATGTGGATCAGAAATCAGAAAGCAACACGGTTTCTCGGTACAATACAAGAGAGCGAGTAAATGGATAAACATATCATTCCTTAAAAGAGCGGTATTACGCCATTTCTAAATGCAACATAGTTGGCAGGAAAGTAAAATCCAGGTTTTTTGACAGAATAAGGGACAGCAAAACCCGTCCCTTTATCGGAAAACTGTCCTCATTTTTGCAAGACTTGGATTCTACTTCGTGCCAACATGGTTTCTGGATACAAGCGAAGGCGAAAAAGAGAATGAAGTACGTGCGATTCCCGAAAAAGAGCGGCTCACAAAGAGTCTCCACGCATGACTGTACTGGCTTATAGTGATTGCGACAATGTGACATGCTTATCACACCCTTTTACGGGCGTGATAAGACAGGTGAGTCAATCTGGAGACCTTTGCAGTAATGTAAACAGATGAAGGTTTAAAGACTTCTTTGGAGCGAACAGTGAACACTATGACAGCGGACAGATATAGTTGCTTTGAGTGAGTTGAAAGGGAGAGAGAGAAAGAAAGCGGCAGTGCACTTTCAATTAGTCAGCCTAGGCTGTGCCAAATAGAGTAGCTACACCCAAATGGACTCGTCACCAAAAAAGCTCGCAAAAAGCTGGGACCGAAAAGAAGTGGCGAGAGAAGGCTCGTTCATACTCCTGCCACAGTCGTTACGATGCACAACACATATAAATATCATTTTCTTTTCAGGGTGAGGATCAGCTCTTTTGTATTGCGATATGCTGCTGCAAAACTGTCGCTGGAGTATCAAACGCGTCCAGAGAGGACAATCAATCAATATGCGCGGCGCGGCAATTGGCCATCAATTGGGCAGCGCACAAGCAAATACCGACACGGCAACAACATAACACTCGAGGCGTATTACTCACTCCCTAAAAGGGGGTGGGGCGGTGGTGAGATATAGAAAAACAAATGTCGACACTTCGAGCGCGGGAAAGAAAGACGAGGTTCTCACTCCAGCCAAACCCAAAGAGCGATCTCTCTCACTAAAAAAAACGCGCGGCAATCGGCTGAGAGGTCAAAACGGTTGTTGTTGTGGAATTGATTGCGCAGAGAGAGAGAGAGAGAGAGAGAGAGAGAGAGAGAGAGAGAGAGAGAGAGAGAGAGAGAGAGAGAGAGAGAGAGAGAGCCGCCCCGGGAATGCACTCTGCTCACAATTCCGTTAGTAGAACCAAGGCCGCCGCATTACCAGTATAGAACGAGTAAACAATTAGAGTAATCCGGAGGAGACTAGGCGGATTTGGGAATAGAGAGATATAGGAGCGGATACAGGGGGATATGTGGCACCCCCCCAGCCCCAAATTGCTATGGAATAATAATGAGCCGGCGGCGGGCGGCTGGATACAATGTTATGTCGCGATATAGCGAGGGGTAATTGCCACCGTGTGTGTGGTGAGAGGAACGGCGAGAGAGCGCGGGATACGGGGAGGGTCAGAGGTCACGGTGAGCGGGTGGGATGATGACATTTCATTCAACCCGCGCCATTCATTCTGATTTTCTGACCACGTTGAAATGAACAGATCGCGTGTCGATATTGTACGCGCGAAGATCGCGGAATGCGATTGAAGGGCATCTCGAGAGAGTGACCGCTCTGAGCGCGAAACGCCGGTACACTCGACATTTGCATATATAGTTACATGTTCGCAATAAGTTGCGCGCGATGGGGTAGATCAGAGGAAGACGGAGAGTCAGCTCACAGCAATAGCGCGCGAAACAAGAGAGGCAGACGGTTATGGCATCGTGTTTCGAACTGCAAGCGAGGTAGATCGAGAACTATTGCTCTGGTGCAGGCTATATGCGATCAGTGATCAGGTATCAGCTTGATAGAGAGAGAGAGAGAGAGGGTGCAATTGCCCCGGGGCACTGTTTGTGTACATGTGTCGTGATCATTCGCGGAGGTGTCGAAAGTTGTGTACAGAGGGGATCGAGTGAGCGGCGAGTGTTGTGCACACAGGAACTATGGTTCTACTCCTCCCTCTCTCCCTCTCTCCCTCCCTCTCTCCTCTCTCCCTCTCTCCCTCTCTCCTCTCTCCCTCTCTCCCTCTCCCTCTCCCTCTCCCTCTCCCTCTCCCTCTCCCTCTCCCTCTCCCTCTCCCTCTCCCTCTCCCTCTCCCTCTCCCTCTCCCTCTCCCTCTCCCTCTCCCTCTCCCTCTCCCTCTCCCTCTCCCTCTCCCTCTCCCTCTCCCTCTCCCTCTCCCTCTCCCTCTCCCTCTCCCTCTCCCTCTCCCTCTCCCTCTCTCCCTCTCTCCCTCTCCCTCTCCCCTCTCCCTCTCTCTCTCTCTCTCCGCGCCATATTTGAAACGCGCGTTCGTTCAAAGAAACAAAGGCAGTTCGGCACGTGGGAATGGTAGCAAAGAAACAAGGAAGAAAAAAGAAACAAAAAAGAAACGCCATCAATACTAACGAACCGAGACACGCCAATTGGTGGGATGGTGAAAAAGCGAGGGAGGGAGGAAGTGTGAGAGAGGAGAGGGAGGGAGGGAGAGAGAGAGAGAGAGAGAGAGAGAGAGAGAGAGAGAGAGAGAGAGATCCGCCCCAGCATCTCTCGGAAGGGCATGTCCGGAATACGAATTAGAGAGCGGTCCTCATCGTTTAATGTCCTTTTGGCAACGTCAACATTTATACGACACAATTCACCAAAACAGTTTACTCATTTATTCGAGAAGGAGCGATGCTTACTGCGTAAAGATGAGGTCAGTCTCTTCGAAAGCAAAGTATTCGGTAGCAAAGGCAAATGTTCTGGCGACAATTGGAAAGGTATATCCGAAGTGTTTCGAAGGTAATGTTTTGAAACTTTTGAAGAGCACCGTAAAACAGCTATACAAGATTTGGGGAATCCACACTTTTTCTCTGCTAGCACATGAGCGAACGGCTAAATTGGCAACAATTACGGTGAGTGAGTGAGAGAGAGAGAGAGAGAGAGCGAGCTAGAGAGAGAGAGAGAGAGAGAGAGAGAGAGAGAGAGAGAGAGAGAGAGAGAAAGAGAGTTAGAGAGAGAGAGAGAGAGAGTTAGAGAGAGAGTGAGAGAGAGGGGGGGGGGGAGTAGGCAGAACCGTTCCCAAGGTGGTTAACATGAGTGACTCGTAAACGAAACGTCAAATTAGCAAATAGCACGCTACTGTCAATACTGATACTAATACTAGAACACAACCGGACCGGCAGAGGCGAGAAAACCAGTAACTAGTTACCAGTAACGAGGTGCTAAGGACACAAGGCGTCTCCGACAAACGAGGTGGGACAACGACTGAGAGAGAGAGAGAGGGAGAAAGGAGGAGGAGGAGGGATATATAACGAGAATGGGACTACCGACTCCTTCTCTTTTTCGGTGTTTGTCTACTTTGTATATCCACCACACGAAAAAAGGAATTAGAGCGAGACACCGCCCATCCGAATTTTCCGAAAGAAAGCAAGAGTGAACAATGGAGAATGGAAAGCACGATAGAATCGCGTCGCCGGAACGAATATGAATATATTATGCACTTCTCACGATCACGATGAATCAATATGAAATAATATGGCAGACACAGACGGCTGATATTCGCGCGCAATGAAAGATCACACCGGAAGCGGAAATACAATACATACGCACTCCTATCAAAGCGCAATGAATAGAAGAACAATTAGAAAAATCAAATTAATCAGTCAATCAGTCATTACTCATTCTTATCAAAGCGCAATGAAAGAAAGAGCCAATATGAACTATACTAACTCAATAAATCAATCAATAAATCCATACTCACTCCTTGAGCTTCTCTGTCACTCCAGTGATGTGTTGTCGATCGACGGAAACCAGGAAAGCCTCGGACATCCGGGCCGTGCCATTCGACAGATCGGAAACTGGAAAAAGTAATTATAAATAATTCATTCGGAATCGGATTTTGGTTCACATGTATTAGAGGTGGCTTTGATGTTGATCATCCCATTTTCTTTCTCTTCGCACAAAAAAACAGTATTTGATCACTTGAACGAGATTCGTATAGCGCCAGAGCGATAGTTTTCGATCTACCTCGTTGGCAGTTCGAAATACGGTGTCATAACCGTCTGTCCTGTCTTGTTTTGCGCGCCATTGATGCCGATAGCTGACTCTCCGTCTTCCTCTGATCTACCCCACCGCGCGTAACTTATTGCGAGCATAGAACTCTATATGTACGTTGCACCAGATTCATATAATAACACTGCGTAACATGGTGTAATATCATTTAAGTGTAGATAGAGACAAATAAATTAATTATCTGATTTCGATTCGATTTTCATTTTGATAGATTTTAATTTGACAGAAATTCTATTCTCACCGATTGTGTCGTCCAGTTTTCTGCGCACACGCAGCTGAATCACCCGGGAGCGGATGCACTGAAACAAAACAATAGGCTCCGCCCACGCAAGCCCCGCCCCTCAAAAAGAAAAAGAGGAGGAAGCAGGAGAAGAAGGAGAAAGAAGAAAGAAGCGGTTGCTGTGTGTATACCAAGTAGTCACATCAAGACCACTAGACGACTAGACCGCCAGCCTTGTGGAATAACCTCCGCAAAACAAGTAAAGTAATACAACCACAATCAGCCTCGCTCACTCAAGGAGGAGAAAGAGGAACAGAAAGAAAGCGAATGAGAAGGAGAAGGATACCGTGTGGATACCTCGTGGATACTCCGTCCCCTCCAGCCCCGCCCCCTCCAGCCCCGCCCCCTCCAGCCCCGCCCCCTCCAGCCCCGCCCCCACCTTGTGTATGTGCTCGACCACTTCTCCGTGCGCGCGTCCCTCCAGCACCACGTCGTTGACCGCGACGATCTCATCGCCGACGCTCAGACCGGCCTGCTCGGCCGCCGTTCCTACAATCGATAAATCGATAAGTAATCGATAATTCGATAAGTAATCGATCGATGTTTATCGATTGTCGTAATCGGTTCTGAAATCGATACTCACTCCATCGATTTTGCCGTAATTTATTAGATAAATGAGATGATTCTGAAATCGATTGAACTCACTCGTCACCCGAAACAGTTCTGCCTCGCTTTGACGGAGTGGAAACGCGTCACTCCGCATTTCGAACATGTCACAAGTGAAATTTGTGAAATTTCGGGGCCTGCGGTTTTTACGACGTTGTTGTAGCGCTATTTATACGAGCCGCCGGTCATAAACCCATATAGGGTATTACCCCGCCATAGCTTCCGGTTGTGTCACTGTATGTACTCGATACTATACTACTTTTTGCGGTAAAACCATAATAGCAAACTTGTGATCGCTAGAACTATGCAATGTGTGGAGAGACTAATCTCACTACATACGCCACCTCCAACTGTAGAGTGACCACAAATCGAAAACGATACGTATCAGAATGAACACAAGTGCGCCAAAGGAAAAAAGAAATTAATTTAAGTGGAATCATTGTTCGACAACATTCCTTTTGCAAAAATATAGTAAAGTTTGCAAAACATTCCCTCACCAGACACTACCTTTATTCTTCAATCTCACAAACGATACGTTTCAACTTAAACGATAAATGTGCAAAAGGAGAAAATAAACAACGAGATTAATGAATTGGAAACATTCCCTCACCAGACAACACCTCCATACTTCATAATTCAATTTCAAAAACGATACGTTTCAACGTAACCGTAACACCGGGAAAGGGAGAAGAGAGACACTATATCGTTGTAGTAGTGAATTCAAAATTTTTCATCACCATAATACATCACCTACCACAAAAAGGCGCAAACGGAAAAAAACAGAGAAGTAGGGAGTTCGAAACATGCTCACCATAGACCACCGTCCGCTCTCCTCCTCCACCCCCTCCAGTCGTTCTCGCGACGAGCACTACGAACCCATTGATGTCCTTCTCCTTCTCCTTCTCTTTCTGACTCCTCCGCTCCTTCTCCTCCTCTCCCTTTCCCTCGCCCTGCTTGGACTCTGGCCCGTCGCACTTCTTGACACTCTCCCTCATCGACACCCTCCTGCAGGACTTCTTGCGGGATCCAATCGACAGGGCGGATGGTTGGCGCATGAGTCGGTCCGACGAGAGGGACGAGGCGAGTGAGGCGGTGCGCGACATGGTGGAGAGGGTAGATCAGTAGATCAGTAGATCAGCGGGTAGCCTGGTAGATAAGTGGATCCGCGGGTAGATCAGTGGATCAGTCGGTGGATGTGAATGGAGCAGCAGTCAGCGCATCTGGTGGAACATGTTGAAGTCATCATCATGGCATAACCGCGAACGGGCGAAAAAAGAGGAGAGACTCATGTGAACTTCTCCAGACTACATGCGAGAGAAAAACGCGCAGTAAAATGCGCATTGGGATAAGTATTATGAGGTGTGTTCGGGGGATGTTATGGGAGAGAGAGAGAGAGAGAGAGAGAGAGAGAGAGGGAGAGAGAGAGAGAGAGACGAATCCGCGAACGCTCTCCCAAAAAGGCGGCACGAGTCTCAAAGGAATCGAAGAAAAAAAGGACTCTCTCTCCCTCTCTCTGCCCTCGGAACAAAGCTCGACTAATCACCCTTCTCTCGCATGCTATGAGTTAAGTCCGCCCAAAAAGAAGCGAGACGAGGATACGAGGAAAACGCAACTTTCAAATGTAACCATTCATGTCCATCAAATTAGAGAGAGAGAGAGAGAAAGAGAGAGAGAGAGCAAGAGCAAGAGCAAGAGCAAGAGAGAGAGAGAGAGAGAGAGAGAGAGAGAGAGAGAGAGAGAGAGAGAGATATTGTAACATTCAAACTGTTTTTATCACAAGTCACAACACACCGATACCTCGAAACTTCAGCGGAAAGCAATCGAAAAGAGTGGGAGCAAAGAGAAAAAAGAATGCAAAAAGATAGCGAATATGGAAGTGCTCGCTCGAAACTCTCTCTCTCTCTCTTCTCATCAATCCGTCCTTATTGCGATGCACTAATGATGAGGCGCATCTCTCTCTCTCTCTCTCTCTCTCTCTCTCTCTCTCTCTCTCTCTCTCTCTCTCTCTCTCTCTCTTTCCTTCCCTCTTTCTCTCTCGCTCGCAGAATTAGCCTAGCTGTGTGGTCGAAAAAAAACGATTGAAACTACAATCCGGAGAAGATACGTCAAGCGAAACAGAAAAGCACAGCTCCGGAACTTCTAGCGAAGCTCATCGATGCGTGAATTATGCGGGGTGTCAACTTCAACTGTCAACTGATACAAAAAAGCTTCTGGAAGTCACCATATGCCCGTATTAACCGCAAACGAGTACTGAGACTTTGCCATGAAAACAAATGAAAAGGAAGAGAATCCGGACTCCAAGATAAAAAATTGCAAACTGAGAGAGAGAATCCGGAGATTGCCCGGGGAAAAAAGTCCGCAATTTGCGATAGAAAGAGTGGAGGTCCGCTAATTTCGGAGCGCATAATCAGTGGCGACAATCGGGGAGAGGGAGGGAAACAGCTGACTGCCCTCGTCCGCACTCTGCCTCTCTCACCCCGCCACACTCTCTCACCCACCGTCTGGTCGTCGGCGGCTCTCCGCGAAACCAGCGCTGTTTAGCCGGAAATCGAAACTTTGATATTTATCCACATCTCTATACGCATTGTTCACGCGAGACTGGTTAGACCCTGGCTGGGAAAAAGTGGGATACCCAAAATCTCCCTCTCTCCCTCTCTCCCTCTCTCCCTCTCTCCCTCTCTCCCTCTCTTCCTCTCTCCCTCTCTCTCTCCTCACCAATATAACACGAACATGCATCATCGCAGAACGCCTCTTGATTCTGCGAATTCGCACTGAGAATGAGAAAGCGTCTCGTAAGGAGGAAATACATTCACACTACTATATATATATAACATCCGGGAACGAACCAAACAGGCTGGCGGGCAGAGAGGGAGAAAATAGAAAATAGAAAATACACCTACGCGGGGAGTGGCGGATGGAGGCGAGAGAATAAGAAGATAGAAAGATTGCCGGAAGAAGAAGGGGATGAGACGAGGCACATTGTGGCTATGCGGAGTAGTAAACAACGCCCAGAGGAGAAGGAGCAGGGAGGAGGAGGAGGAGAAGGAGCAGTGGCTGAGAATGGCGGGATAATGGGAGGAAGGATTTGGAGAAGGAGGAGGAGGAGGAGGAGGAGAAGGAAAGAAAGGAGCGAGTGCTTATACCAACTAGTCACTTGTTTGGACCGCTAGAAGACTAGAAGCGGAGCTCATTGTTGATTGTAGAAGAAATAAGGAGAAACTCGAAAACAAGGATATAAGCCCCAAGAAAGCGACTCGGATACATACACCGGAGATTCATAAATTGCAACGCTTTAAGTGCACGAGAGAGAGAGAGAGGGGGCGAGAGAGATAGAGATGGAGAGAGAGAGAGAGAGAGAGAAGAGAGAGAGAGAGGAGAGAGAGAGCACGTGTCAATGCTGGTCGTAGGCGTAACGCATTGAGGAAAACAAAGCAATAGATCACACCTCGTGCATTATGTGTTCGATTTTGAGAAATTTGAGAATGGAGAAGGAAAATTTTTAAGAGATTTGAGAGAGAGAGAGAGAGAGAGAGAGAGAGAGAGAGAGAGCCAGCTCGCTTCTCACTTCCCTCGAATGAAAATTGGAAGAATTGGGAACGCTTCAGTGATTGATACTCTCTAATTTCTCTCCGTAACTTCCCAGTGTGTACAAACGTAAAAAAAAGAAGCGGTAATTGAGATTTGCTAATTACATTTCTCTACTCTCTCTCTCTCTCTCTCTCTCTCTCTCTCTCCGTTCCGATCTTTGAAAGATGATAGGATATCGAATGCAATGCAGAGGCATTCCTTCAACTTTGCAACATAGTTTACACAGACTATTACGTTACGAACACGTTATTATCACACCGCGAGGAAACGTACGTGAAACTTTTAAATGATAATCAATAACACGCAATTGAGTAATCACGAAGAAAACGCGAATTTGGATCAAGTGGTTTCGACTCCTAGCATCTTACCACTTGAGCCTTCCATCAACCCGGAGTCTCATCAGAGATGAAGTTGATGGAAAAGTATTTGTGAATAGTTTTCGGGGTTGGGGGAATAATGTACAATAAAAGGTTTCGATATTGGTAAATAAATGTTCATGAATGGGGGTGACGAAACAACTTTTGAGGGCAGAGAGGTAGCGGCTGACTGCGATCAGTGCACACGCTAGAATGAAAGAGGCAAGTGCGCGCAGTGTTGATAAGACGTGCGCGCAGATCATTCGAGAACGGGTGATACAGTCGAGAGAGCAAGAGAGAGTGCGATGGGTAGATCACTGGTGTAGATCGAAATTGTTACTCAAACACTTCTTCGCAAAATTTTGAGAAATCACGTTTTGAAAGCATATTATATTTACATTTTAATACACTATTCGAAAGTATAGAGGTTGCTATGCGTACTTTCACGGTATTATTCGAGTGTCCATTTTTGATATACGTTTCAAATAGCTGTTTGCATCGTATTTTGAAATCTTCATATTTCGAACAGCAACGGAATATTCTAACTAACTCTCCATGTAAACAGTTATATGATACGTTCAAAGATATATTACTATTGACATGTGGAAAACGAACCACATGAAAATTGTAATCGTCGGTTTTGTTATACAGTTTTGTAGTGAATTTGTTATTTTCTAAATGAATGTCCAAATCTAAAAATGCAGTGTTGTTGATATCGGAATTGGTCTGTTCCTTTTAACTCGGAAAATACGTATCAGCACGGCTACGAAAAAGTTTCACTGCATCGCAACCGTAATACGACAGTTTCGTGCAGACTTGAAAAAATTATTCCCAATTTGTTAATCACGATAAGTTTCCGTTTCTTTAAAAAAAATACACTCACCCGGATGCACACTCTCCACCTGCGTCACTCCATCGACCGTCTCGATTGCGAAACCGATGGAAGCCTGGAATCAATCGATAAATTGATAATCAAAACTTCAATAAATCTATAAGCTCTCGCATCTCGTTACTGTGACTTGTTATTGTTTCAATGTTGTCATAATGTTCTAATGGTGTCTGATACATTGCGATTATGCAAATAATGCAAATTCATGTTTGTGATTTTGTGATTTTTGTGTGAGGACAATCCTCAAAGGACAGCGGTGAGTGACCGCTATATAAAAATATAAAAGATGACGAGAGAGGGAGGTGTCCTACCACAGTCTTCATTCTAACCCCGCAGAGTACCTTTACTTTTACCTTTATGTACCTTTATCACCTGGTGACTTACAGTAATCATTTGGATTTAGTATAGTGACATGATCCACCAGATAGATCATGTTTGATCACCTTGATCATGTTTATTTCAAAACTGTCTCTTTGAGGGCCACATCGCTTCTATCATTAATGCATCGTCTCCCTCTCCTTCATTGTTCATTCGATTCTCGCAGAAGACTCAAAAGTCTCATGAATCGGGAGCTGCCTTTACCTTTACGTTCACTTTTCTTCCTTGTCCCACCCCCCCCCCGCAGAGTACTCATAAGTCTTGATCTTGAATCGGGAGCTACCTTTACAACTTTTACCTCTACCTTTACATCAGGGCTTCAGCATTCACGAACGCACTGTCTCCCTCTCCTTTCTTTTCTCATTCCACCCCCGCAGAGTGCTCATGCGTCTTGAAGCGGTGGCTACATTTACGTTCAAGGTGCATCGCTTCTATCATCAATGCACTGTCTCCCTCTCCTCCCTCTCCTCCTCCTCCTCCTTGTCGAAACCTGCACCGCCGGCCCCATCGAGTCTCTGGCCGGAGCGGCTAATGGTAAGGATAAAACTGCTTTGGGTCTTGAAACTATAACTATGCTAACAGCACATGTTGGCATCCTAGCGTTTTTTTTTGTTTGTTGAAAGGCGCTGCTCTCCCTTCCATGGCTCGCGCCTCAAAATTTCAAAAGTGATACTTCTCGTACATTTCTATTCTCGCAGTAAGTCGCTGAGGGACTGCGGGAGTAATTCAGAGGGAGAGGGAGAGAGTCGCGGCAATAGCATGCACAAAACGAGAGCGTCAGACGGTCAGCGCGCCGTATTCGAGATGCTAGATCAAAGTGAAGACATTACATATCCTCACACACGCACACTATGTAAAAACCCTATTACATCTACCGAGATAAATACAAACTATTACTACAGTAAAGCGAACGAAAGTGTGAGACAGGTGGTGTATTTGTAATATTGTGTACTTGCAGGAGCAGTGAGGGCCGCAGATGGTGCAGCCAGGGGCGTGGCCGGAGCTGCCGGCGGAATCGCCAAAGGTGCAGTACAACACACTCCCCTTATAGCCTTTGTGTAACTGCTTGGGCTGTGTGCTTATTCGAGTAGATCGGACAGATTGAAGTACTATCGGCTTTTCTCCTTTCCTGACCGCTAAATAGAGAATGACAGTGCGTATATAACACCGTTACAGGAGCAGTGAGAGCCGCAGACGGGGCGGCGAGGGGCGTGGCCGGAGTCGCCAACGGACTCGCCAGCTCGGCCGGGAACCTAGCACACGGTGCCGTCAACACTCCAGTTTAGCATTCTAGATGCCAGTCCTGAGCTTTTCTGACCGACTAATATGGGTAACGTAATAAGTAGAATATAAAGTAACAAGTGGAATATATAGTAATGAGTAGACTATAAAGTAATAAGGGGCAAAAGGTAATAAGTAGAATATAACATTACACCGTTGCAGGAGCAGTGAACAGCCTTGCCGGCGCAGCGGAGCGCGCGGAGCACATCATAGGGAAGAGGTACGAGTCGTACGATGTAACAGTCGTACCGCACGATACGATACGAGCATCGTAATAGTTACATAGACACGCTCGATATCGTGCAATGTGCTTATGGGCTTTTCTGAGAAGTCAGATCATGAGTTCATAAGTTCACATGTGCCGTGTCCGTGTGCTACCGTGATGATCACTGAATTTGCAGACACCACTATGCTAAACGAGCCGATCACGAAATCGAAAAGAGGGGCGGACTCCGGATCGCGAAGAGACAGGGACTGGAGAAACGCGACGTCCACTCACTCCTCGCCGAATAGTTCTTTTGATATTCTTAGAAGTTTGTGTGTTCAGAATGTGTGCCCAACGCCTCCATGCTAACGAATCGCCTCCATTGTAACAAGCAATTAATCGATAAATCGATAATCAATCGATATCAATCGATACCTTCTTGCCCATGACGGCCATGAGTGAGAGCTCGACGTGCAGGTCGATCTCCTCGTAGGTGTAGCAGTGCTGGAACGGAGGTCTCACTCTCTCTCTCTCTCTCTCTCTCTCTCTCTCACTCTCTCTCTCTCTCTATCTCTCTCTCTCTCTCTCTCTCTCTCTCTCTCTTTCTCTCTCTCTCTCTTTCTCTCTCTCTTTTTATCTTATCATCTTTTTTCATCCCGCACATTTTGTATAAGTGACAAAGACATTTTCAAATTCTCGAACAACGGTTTTCCGTTATTGCCATCACTGTGTGAAACGTATTTGGTGTATCACACGGTCTCTGTAAAAAGCGAACTCTCGATAAACTAGAAAAATCATAGTCACGGATTTTGATGAAATTAATTTTCCTGAGGTTTTTGAACATTCTGAACACATCCGGCGCAGTGGCTAAGTCCAAAAAAATGTTTGGTACCAGATATGGTATATGGTACCCCAAATTTGCATAATGACCCAAACTCAACCAAACTCCGATCTGAAGGTGTCATTTTACTCGTTACATTATTAGAAACAAGTTTATAATTGAACATTTCTGCATAATTTCAATGATTAAAAAATTATAGTCACAAAACCGAAATTTTTTATATTTTTCCAGATATTTTCTTTTTGAAAATTTAACCGATGTCCGCCCAGTCCAAATGAAAGCAACGTTATATTAAGCAGATTATGACGGTCATTTTCAGCTATTAAAATCAAAAATCAAAAAACACCACATAAATTCGTTAACGTTTTGCGATGATTGCAGGTACACCAATCGAGGTCTTGCATTCATTCCCATTTGAGTATTTGCCTTGCGGACAATACTCATGCAAATCAACATTGATGTTGATAATCGATAGATATTTGTTATCTATCGATAATCGAAATTCGTGGCAACTAAGGACCAGCTTGCGTTGTTTTGCTTGCGGTATCCTGTGCGCAACCCAACCTCTTTCACTTTGATTTGTCCGTAGATGTAGAATCAGAAATAATCGAGATGTGAACGACTTCGATCTCCTACTCTCTCTTTCTCTCTCTCTCTCTCTCTCCCCCCTCTCTCTCTCTCTCTCTCTCTCTCTCTCTTTCGCTCTCTCTCAGGATCTTTTAATGCCAAGCAAGTCTCACTCTGCAATCATCTCAGGTGCGGTAAAATAGAACATTTTAATCTTATGGAGTCCAAGATGATGGCTTACCGAGATGAAATCCACAAGATTGGAATAATCACCTACATATGTATGACAAAAATACTTTTGAAAAAAGTAGCTATACTTCGCTCACTCCCTCGTATTAAGTAATCAAGTTTGCCATTGGCGATCAGCCTGCTTCGGCCTTGGCTGAAGCGCCTGCCGCGCAAAGAATTAAGAATACCGGAGTTCCGGAGTACGTTAGTACGAAAAACAACAGCCAAATCATAGTCACAGCGACCAAGTCAGGAGTTGATAATAGATTTTCAGCTGAAGACTGTCGTAGATAAGTATCCCTCCGAGAGAAACAGTGAGCCTGCGCGGAGTAGGCTACACGGATTTTAGAATCACTGTTGACATTAAGTGGAGTGGTTATAAGAATTCGTTTCCTGTGGTCAGTTGAATCTCACATTATCGGACAAGCTGGTCCTTATTTGCCGCGCATTTGATTATCGATGAAAATCAAATAGCTATCAATAACCAACATCAATGTTGATTCGCATGAGTATTGTCCGCAAGGCAAATACTCAAATGGGAATGAATGCAAGACCTCGATTGGTGTACCTGCAATCATCGCAAAACGTTAACGATTTTATGTTCTTATGAGTGATTTATTTTACTACGAGTAATTATCGTGTTAGAGATAACGTATAAACATTTGAATAATTTGATTTGAAGAATCCCCGCAATTTTTGTTGATAAATGCTTTGCAGTTGGAATTTTGTTGACTAGGATTGTCGGAGTGTACCAACTTTGAGCGGCTGTTCCCAAAAAAGGTGTCTTTCGATTTTTGATTTTAATAGCTGAAAATGACCGTCGGAATCTGCTTAATATAACGTTGCTTTCATTTGGACTGGGCGGACATCGGTTAAATTCAAAAAAGAAAATATCTGAAAAAATAGAAAAAATTTCGGTTTTGTGATTATAATTTTTTAATCATTGAAATTATGCAGAAATGTTCAATCATAAACTTGTTTCTAATCATGTAACGAGTAAAATGACATCTTCAGATCGAAGTTTGGTTGAGTTTGGGCCATTATGCAAATTTGGGGTACCGTATACCATATCTGGTACCAAATTTTTTTTTTGGATTTAGCCACTGCGCAGGATGTGTTCAGAATGTTCGAAAACCTCAGGAAAACTAATTTCATCAAAATCCGTGACTATGATTTTTCTAGTTTTGGTCTAGTCTGTGGAGAGTTCGATTTTTACAGAGACCGTGTGGTATAAGAGCTCTAGATCGTTATTTCTTTCTCTGTTTTCCCTGTTGTTTATATGTCCCTTTCTCTCTCTCTATCTCTCTCCCATCCTCTCTCCCTCTCTCGCCCTCTGCCTCTTCCTCCCTCTCTCCCCTTCTCTCTCCTCTCTCTCTTTCTCTCCCTCTCTCACCCTATCATCCACCACAATGTCCACTTCTCCGTCGCATGCAAACGAGCGACTGCGTCTGTTCGCGTGCCGAAAGCTGGAAATCGATAAATCGATAATTATTAATCAATCAATAATAAGATAATGTTTATCATCGTTTATTTGTTCGATAAGGAATAGTCCATGATGCGCAATATGTGCGAAGAATAGCAATTTTCTTGTGGCATACTTTATGGCCTCAATAAATATACGGTTTTGTCGGAACATAAACTGCTTGGAAGATGATCGGGAAAAACTTTTTTTCGTCAAAAACCAATGGGAAAACGGCGAAAAATTGTTTTCGATCATCTTGCAAGCTGCTTCAGCTATGGGTAGTGTAAAACACATGAAAAGCTATCAAAACTTTCGTAAGCTTTTCAATAGTGAAAACTGACGACGGTCACATATAAAAAAGGGCAAGCGAGAGAGAGAGAGAGAGAGAGAGAGAGAGAGAGAGAGAGAGAATACAGACAGAGAGAGAGAGACCCACCCATAGTTTCCCTCCCCTCCTGCCACGCGGTGCGCACTCGGCCGGTCGATGCTCAGCCGGTGCGGGTCGAGTTCCACCTAGACTCCGCCCATCGTGGCCACGCCCCATTCACACCCACCTCGGCGTTCTCGTAGATGTGTGGCGGCGAGGAGAAGCCTGACGAGGAGGAGCACGACGAGTTCTGCGTGTGTGTGATCAGTGATTATTGATTGATTATTGATTAGTGATTATTGATCAGATGATTTGTCAAGAATATCTACTCCCTATTATCATGTTCTCACTGCTGCACGCATATACTCCACGGATGCAACGTAGTGTATGCAAATTACATAAAAAAAAATTAATGTTGAAATATCTCACCCGACTGCAGCGCAGAGAGTTGGCCCGGGGTGAGTAGGAGGGCTGGAGGAGAGACATTAGAGAAAGAGAGAGAGAGAGAGAGAGAGAGAGAGAGAGAGAGAAAGAGAGACAGAAAGATAGAAAGAGAGACAGAGAGAGACAGACAGAGAGAAAGGGAGAGAGAGACAGAGAGAGATAGAGAGACAGAGACATAGAGAGAGACAGAAATACAGAGATACAGACAAATAAGACAGACAGAGAGAGAGAGAGAGAGAGAGAGAGAGAGAGAGACAAAAAGAGAGAAACAGCGAGAGAGACAGAGAGAGCACAGACAGTCATACACTCCCCCTCACCCTTCTGCTGCACACATGTACTTCGATCTCCTCATCATTGCCCTCCACCGCCTTGTAGTAGTACGGCGCGCGCAGCATGCCAGGCTGAACAATGGGCGTGGCTAGTGGGGGCGTGGCCACGCATACCTGTAGAGTGCAGAGATTCGACGGCAGCGTTGGCGGCAGGGGATTCACTCGCGGCATCGACCTGATTGTATTTATGTAATATATATATAATGATATTATGATATATAGATATAGTAATTCGTATACTATTCCGTGATCGCCACAATATAATGCCTATACGCTGTTCTCGAAACGTAAGCATGAATTTTATCACGTGTTATTGTTATTGTTATCCGCAGTTCGAAATCGCAGTGCTCTTTGGAGGGCGCAGATTCGAATCCCGCGGATGACACCAACGGATGACACCACGATTCCGAATAAACACTTGAACTTGGTATTGTTATTGTTATAATTGAACCCTATAAATTAATATAACTTTAATATAAACCACCTTGCCCTCGGTCGTGGTCCCTTTCCGAAGGTCGTGAGCTGTCCGGGACTGTCGTCGGACTGTAGAGAAAGAAAAAACCAAAAATTGTAAGCAACGGATTTGTATCGTTATTTTTACTCTTTTCTTCATATTGACATTCATTAGCTCCACTTTCGAACTGAGAATCAAAAGTTTGTAACTTTAAGGTTAACTTAGTAACTAAGGTTAAGGTGTGGTCAGTTTCTTCGAGACGGGTCCATCAAAATCGTATGTTCTTGCAATTTTGAAGGAGTTTGGAAACCATGGTAGGTCTGTTCGGTAGCGATTCATGAGTGTTTTTGTTGAAGGAACTGCTCGACGTTCCGAAATTCAGAAGTGTTCGGGTATATTCGTAAGATTTCCGAAGACAGTTCGGAAGTGTATGGGGGCGATTCGAAAGCGAAACAAAAAAATCAAGCTCACCACATTGAGATTTCTCTGCGAGCGCCCCAGAAACTGGGAAATGCCCAGTGAGAACGACATTCTAAAAAAATAAAAAAAATAATATTATTAAATGAATGTCTCATTCTGACAAAGGGTAGAAAGAAGATACAAAAAATGTGAGAATGCGAATGTGAGTAACGAAAGCCACTTGAAAATCGCGAGTACACTTTCGCTATATCAATAACAGTACTCGAAACTCGGAAATGAGTACTATCAATAACAATATCAATATCAATATAATAACTATCAATATCAATAACAGTACTCAGAAACTCGAAACTCGAGAGCTCGAAACACCTATCATGTATTATGCAAACACTCGAGACCCTTGATAAAACTGGAAATACATATACATGAACACTCTCTAAGTCTTGAAATTGTGTCTACAGTACAATACGATACGTTCAGTATTCTCATCGTCACAATGAATTTGTCGGGAATAATGAATAATCTGAAAGTTTTCAGAGATTTCGTGTGTAGGAATTGTTGCAGAGCAGAGATGCACTCCGAAAAATAGTTTGCAACGTGGAAATACGCCGGAAACGCGGGTTGCGGAAGCTTGGAAACAAAAAAGACGAAACGATTAAACGACGGACGCTGGGGGTTCGAAGAGCGGCCACGGTTTGAATGATTGAATATACGTTAGTATTTAAATGTTTGAAAACTGAATACACAAAAAAAGAGATTGGGGTTATGATAACATGTAAAAAAGACGTGATTAGAAATACGAGAGAAGGTGAAATGCGGAAGCTTGGAAACAAAAAAAAAGACAAAAGGAATGAACGACGGACGCTGGGGGCTTTTCGATGTTCGAAGAGCGGCCACGGTTTGAATGATTGCTGTCTGTCCAGCGAGAAAAAAAAACCTGCCAAGAAGTGACGTCGCGTTCACTCCAAAAAAGTGCTGCGATTTTGATTGATGAGCGATGGTGGGTAAACTTGGCATGGAAAGAGAGAGAGAGCGCGAGAGAGAGAGATAGAGAGAGCGAGAGAGAGAGAGAGCGAGAGCGAGAGAGAGAGAGAGAGAGCGAGAGAGAGAGAGAGAGAGAGAGAGAGAGAGAGAGAGAGAGAAAGAAAGAGAGAGAGAGAGAGAGAGAGAGAGAGAGAGAGAGAGCGCGAGAGATAGAGAGAGAAAGAGAGAGAGAGGAGAGAGAGAGACTCGCGATGGCAGATGTATTAGAGCGATAACAAATAGGAGAATCCGATGAATCCTATTCCTTGCGGACCCCATTGCACTGAAAAGAAGGAACGTTTCACTAAAGTTTGTTTGACTGAAGTACGGCTATTGGCAGCAATAACAGCTATCGCAACATGGAACTTGTTGCTTCATTAGTGAGGGAGGGGAGAGAGAGAGAGAGAGAGAGAGAGAGAATCAGCAACCCTCTACGCTCCGTGTTACACTAACGGAGACAGATAGACAAGAATCACTTTCGACTTTCAGATGAAGAAAACAAGGAGACAAGAGTGGAACAGAGTGAATACAAGTGAACAAGTGACGAGAGATCGAGATCAAATCTTGCCTTTCCTACTCTCCTACTCTTGTACTCTCCTCCCTCTCGCTCCCCCTCCCTCCCTCTCCCTCCCTCTCCCTCTCTCTCTCTCGCTCTCTTTATTTCTTTCCCTTTTTCTCTCTATAATATATCTATAGAATCTCTTTCACTCTCTGTCCAACCCTCCATCTCTCTCTCCCTCTCTTTTCTTCAAACCTATAACTAAATACACATTCAAACCACATTACAGGTCTGATAAATATAGTAATCTAGTAATCGCTCTGACAATAGCGTAGACACACTACACGTATAAAAACGGAAATGCTTTTGTGGCATACATTGGTATAGAATATAGACATAAAGTGAAACAGAGAATGGATCAGAAAGGAATGAAAATGACGCTCAAGAATTGAAATCGCAATAACAGAAATAGTTAGTGATAACACTAACGTTGAAGTTATTGCGCGCAATAAAAAGGTTGGAAATAACCTGCGGCGGTCAGATAATAAGATTCCACAAAGCGAGAATCCACGGACTAAATCATTCACAACAGCGATATGCATCGCCGCATAGTTGAAGGGTCGGAGAGTCAGTCCTCTCTCACTCTCTCTATCTCTCTCTCTCTCTCTCCTCTGTACTATCGGGGTGTCGGAATCTCACTATGTCACATCGGTGTGCTCTTTTTCCAAACTCGGCGCGAAACCACAAGATGGCGAGGCGATATGCATCCACACTGGACACAAATGCGAAACAATGCGGTCGAATCGAAACGACGAAAAGAAAATGCGCCTTCAACACATCAACTCATTGTTGACAAAATACGAAACAACCCATAAGTTGTTTCAGAATCGGAATAATCATCTCTCTAATCAAGTAGCGGTACAGTAAGCATACTGATCTCATGAGACGGGATTCGGTAATTAACTAGTCACACATGTGACATAAGATGTAAGGTGCAAAGAGTGCTAAAGAAGTTCGAGTAACATATACTATTTGGGACGAATACGCTTTCTCTATCTCGAGAGTAGAAATGAAATACCAAAATAAAACAAACAGGAAAGGAAGACTTGAGGTTTTGACGTGATCTCATTTGCATTGTGAGAACTCTTATAGGCTCATCAATAGGCGGGAGACATAAACGGATTTATTTATGGAATGGCAATAATGCGTGGCGATAGAGATAAAGAGTGAAAGAAAGAGTGAGAGAGAGGGGGGCAGAGAGAGAGAGAGAGAGAGAGAGAGAGAGAGAGAGATAATTGCAATCGAGGCTCACGTGAAACTCTTGCAAACGCATCTAAATAGTCTATGCTCTAACTGAACAGTAATGAGTTAGTCTTCTCTCTCTCCCTCCCTCTTCCTCCCTCTCTCTCACCCTCCCTCCCTCCTTCCCCCTCTCTCCCTCTCTCTCACCCTCCCTCTTCTCTCTCTCCCTCCCTCTCTCCCTCTCTCCCTCCCTCCCTTCCTCCCTCCCCCCCTCTCTCTCTCCTCCCACTCACATCCTTTCTGCAACGCGTGTGAGTACCAAGAGAACCCGTCGAAAACATTCTTACGTATTCATTTCGCTAATTCACATCGAACATCGAAAAGCTCAGGTCTCTCTACCAAATTCCAAATCCGAAAATTATGGACTCAACCCGCCGACCCGCACATTCAAGCCTAGCAACCATCGTAATTACCAGCTCACCACCGCATTACCTGTCAACACACACCCTGCACGAAAACTATAATCACGAAATCTGGGATCTGGGAAAGAAAAGACAAAACTAACTATCATTATGAGAATAATCTGGGAAACGCACAATGACGCAATTACGAGAATCTGTGCAAGAAAAGCCTGGAAAACGAACGCGATATCATATTCAGCTATAACAACTTTCTTGAAGTATTATCTATATACGAATCAAGGGAGAACAACAAAGTCTGGCATACACGTCACAGACATCGAGTTGCACTCGCACCAGCTTCCGCTGGCTAGCGTAACCCTACCCTGCCTGTCAATTTCCCGCTTTTTCGCACACAGACAGGTCCCCAACCAACCCGCCGCCGCTCCCGAAAAAAGAGTGCAAAACACACCAAATAGTGACAAATTGCAAAACCACAGACAGCGTGTCAAGCTTATCCGCTTATCCAGATCTTTGAGCAAATGATCCAATCATCCGAACACCCATATCGATTAGAAATGGAGAGCGCGGATTAGCGAGTTTCCGGGGTGCCAGCCCATAAAAGGGGGCGAGTCTGCGGCACATAAATAAGACACCCCCCCCCCTCCCAAAAAAAATGCAATTCAAGCTGCTGAGGCATTTCATTTCAGTCATTTCACAAACACTCTTTTATTACGAAACAAAGTGATTCTACGAATCGAAATGCATTATACAATCTGCGCATAGACACTCTCACAAATACACAAACACGCGTTACAAAGTTACAAAGATGAAGAAATCTGACAATACAGCTCTCTGTGTGTGATGGATGATATGATATGGCATACATAAATGCGACTCGCTAACACTCTGAAATCAATGATATTACAGTGATTCTCTCTCCACTACTCTAGACTGAGCTCATTTCGAGAAATGATTATCAAAACGATATGGGTGTGCACAAGGCAAGGTCTACTCGATAACTCGACACAATCAAAGCGATAAATCAATACTGTCTACGCCAAAACCTCATTACACACATCCTTGTACCTGAACGGTAAAGCGATCAATGATCAATCGATAATCGATTCGACCTTTTCCTTTCTTCAATCCAGCGTCGATCGCATCATACGAGTCTGTCGCACAGCCTAAATTACTATTATTTAATATATTTCTTTATTATTATTGTTTATATTAAATTACCCTCTCGACAGCATAATTAACACATTCTTGAAACGTAGAAAAAACAAAATTAATGAAAACTAAAAAAAACGCTCACCTGCGTCTTGTCGGCGTCGATCTGTATGTACTCGAGGTCGGGATTGGCTCCGCCCACTCTCGCCCCGCCCCTTCGAGCCATAGATGGGGAGGTGATGACGGTTTCCACGTAGTCCACCTGATGCGAGCGCATCACAGTCTGAAAAATAAAATTTGTACAATCAAAAATACGTTTCTTCGTAAAGTTATATTTTTACCTGCAATCATTCAACTCAATTTTGCACAGCGTTTGATTTTTGAAAAAAATAACACAACCACTGATCTAACTTTTGTATCATTCGACTACAAAAAACGCCACAACCCGTTTCATAGTCACAAAATACTCCTCTTTGCACCATTTCCAAAGCAAATAGAAATTTACCAATTCTAAAGTCTTTTCTCGAGGAGCACAATTTGAGCGCAAACATAGACGGTGGCACATATTGTATGCGATTGCCTTCATGTCTTATGGCCAGAGCATCAATCACTGATCGCTTCAGTACATTCCAAATTGCGCTGCATGCGCGCGACCGGTGCATAGACAACCATGGCGCGCGAATGGTGCGGGGATATTCGAACTAGAAGACATGGAGGAAACTGTATAGGCCTGTTTATACTACAGCTTTGCCGCGCAGTAACGCAACGTTGTAAAATATGTATCGATTGCGCTTAAAGGCTGAAAAAAGCGCGACTATAAACAGGCCTTATGAGTGTTATGACACTCCCCCCTCCCAAATTTTTCGGTATGCTACCTTCCCCTTAACTGGCCAAAAGTAGTCTACTCTCCGGTCGATGAATGTTACTTTCCTCACAGTGTGTCCCTCTCACACTCGCTAGCCGGAATGTAGTATACTTTTGACAGGAAGGTAACCCTCCTCTGAAAGTGAGAAAAGTGAGAAAAACGTACCAACACGAAATCTAAAACTAATTGCACTTGAAATTAGCTATGCTCGATAGATTACGATTGTACCTGTTAAGTGTACCTATAAATTGAATTTTTCGAAAACCCGTGACACCTTGCATGCTGCTGGTGCATATAGAAAAATGTCAACGGTGTCATCGGTTTAGTTACCCAAGTTTGGGGTAATTTCAAAATTCAAGTGTTGAATTATGGAATTGATCACAACTAATTATACGTATGTAACAACCACATTCTTTAGTATGCGTTATGGGATTCATAAGTTTCTTTTCAGTTTTAGAAACGTATGATTACGTGTTAAAAAGTCGAAATGTTGGATGGCAACACTTTTGCCTGAGACCGGAATCAAACCATGAACCTCGATACGGTCTGTGTCTTGGAGATCTAGCACGCACACCACTATACCATGAGTGCCACATTTTGATGCTCGTTGAGAACGCATACATCTTGAGACTCTTCATACGCTATATCATAGAAATCATAGAAATTCCCGGATGGCCTGGATTGTTGACATGCATTTTTTTTACTCACGCCTGCTTTCACCGTTGTAGATAATGATAGGAGTTTGAAATTTTCTTAGTAGCCCGGAGTAGATCACATGCCACTAGGTATTATCTTTGAACTCTACAGAGCGGCGTCGGTTCAATTACCTGAGTTTGGGGTGATTTCAAAAATCATGGGGTTGTTAGGATGGTGAACAGAACATGCCATCAAAACGTAACAGTCGAATTATGTTGTGAAGTTCCTACGTTTCCTGTTAGTTTTCTTTGAAACGTACGTTTACGTTAAGTTACGGTTTTTCAAAATCGAAATGTTGCACGGCAAAAGTTTTGCCGCCGACTGGACTCGAACCAGCGACCTAGATTGAAATGGTAGCGTAATGAGCTTACACACTTACCAATGTACCATGAGTGCCACGGATGCACTCGCGTTGAGAACGCACATCTATGAACAGGGATGCGTCCTTTACTAATAAGTATCATGGAAACTCCCGTATGGGCTGGATAGTCAATTAGCATATTTATGTATTGAGACCCATCTTATATCTTGGCTGTATGTGATTGGGCTCGCGACCAATTTTCTTTGTTGCCCGCGAGCAATCACATGCTGCTAGGTATTATCTATCATGTCTGCTAAGGCACGTCGGTTCAGTTACCCAAGTTTGAGGTGGTTTGAAAAACCCGAAACACAAATCAAAAAGTGCGGAGCATCTACACGAATTCGTTATCGAGTGATCGGGAAACTTCGCATCGATCAGTTATCATAATCATAACAACGTGATTTACATAGATTTCGATTATTTTTTATTTCGATTTTACCGGATTTTGTTTCACATGCGCTAGCGGCATTGCCACTCTACGCTCCGAGTAGGTCACATTCGGTTCAAATGAGCAGTCAGGTGCAGGTTACTTTCCTGTCAAACGAAACCTTCTTTCCTGGTGAATGAAACCTACTTGTGGGTCAAAATGAAACCTTCTTACTGCAGACAAGTAACTTTCATTTTAGCGGGAATGTAGCCTTCTCATGGGGGGAAAGTAGCTTACTGAAAACTATGGGAGCCCCTCCCATCCACCCACCCTCCTCTCCTGCGGCTGCTTCTTGCCCACTCCCCTCGGCTGGGGCGTGGTCCGCGGGAGGATGGGAGTGCGGCGAGCCGGCAGGGTGGCTGTAGAGGCCCTGCATAGGATGAGGGCATCTCCCTCTCTCTCTCTCCCCCTCTCTCTCCCTCTCTCTCTCTACCCCCCTCTCTCCCTCTCTCGCTCCCTCCCTCTCTCGCTCCCCCCCTCTCCACTCACTTCCTATCATCCCTCCTCCCTCCCCCTCCTCCTCCACTCGACCCCTCCTCGTCCTCGCTCACAGCCGCGCGCAGCCACGGAGGCTTCACCGACCGGTCCACCTGCAAGATCGATCGATAAATCAATACAATCTACCACCCACGACAAATTATTTTTGTGCCCATGTTCAGCTTTAACGAATCCGAATAAATCTCTCACTCTGACATTCCATTAATACAGTACATAAATCAATCAATAGAAATAGATCAATGCAATCCACAACAAATCATACAACAGATCGCAACTCGAGCGAATCAATCAATTAATCGATAAATGAATAAATCAATAACCTTGGGCGGCACGGACGACGCGCTGCCGGTCTGTGAGATGGTGTCGGGTCTGAATCAAGGTAATTGAAAATGATTCAATCAATCAATCAATCAATCAATCAGATAGTTTTATTACATAGTAGTATTAGTTTCACATCAGTTTTTATTAGATTCTTTTTATTAGATCGAAAACGTTTTCGCAGTCTCATGTCCCATTGAATTCAGAAACAAACTAACACGGTAACACAGTGTCGAAACATATTGTTCAAATTATTACTATCACCACAAGCAAATATAATTAAAGCTCGCCTCATAAAATACCCATCTAACTTATTCATGAAACATATAATAATAATAATAATAATAATAATAATAATAATAATAAATAAATAAAACACTCACAACTTGATCGTCTCGCCACTGCTCGCATTGCAATCCTTCTCGTTATGTGTCCAATCGGGAGGCGGCACCGTCTGGTTCAGCCCCACAGCGCTCCCGCTAGTCGAGCCATTCCTGGCCACGCCCCCGTAAGCCCCGCCCCCACTCCCGGCCGACACGCCCCCGTACGCCCCGCCCTCCCGTCGGTACATTCCGGTACTCGACGAGGCAGAAGAGTTCTGCTGCTGCAGGCGCGACCTGCAACAGAGTCAGACAATCTTACCCGTGCAAAATAAGCTTCACAATGAAACGATATATTTACCAGTGAATGCCGACAAACAATGTATGCCTTTCTTCGAGTCAGATACCTCTTTCATCCCATGTATTCCAATACATTTCACCACCGTACTAAACCACTAACACACACGCCGCAACCAATTACTCGCACGCAACAAGAGCCTGCTTCAACACGCCCACAGCAACTGCCTAGCAGCTCCATCCTACTGCTCTCAGCCTCCTTCCCTCTCTCATAACGCACCACCATACCTAAACCCCTAACCACAAACCAAAAACACTTCGCCAAAACCAACGACAAGAGGACAAGACCTACCTCGGCGGCACAGCAGGCGGCTCCTTCCAATCGTCTCGCCCCTCCCCCGGTTGAGGAGCCACTATGCCCGGCAGGGACAGCGAGGACACGCTGCTGCTGCCCTCCTCGTCTGCCATGGAAGAGGAGGCGGAGGAGGGCAGGCGCGAGTGGTGGGTGGGGTTGGCGGGGCCGCCGTCGGCAGAGTCTGCAAGAGAGATGGTTAGATGCGTTTATATGCCGCAGCGCCGTTCACAGAGTCTGCAAATTGATATTATAGATGCAAACATTTCTCTATAGTGATAGAATAGTTCTGTTTCATACAAAGTCTGTAAGAGAGGTTGGTTAGATGATTGCAGATGTGCATATCGATGCTTCAATCATATAGTGTAAACTAAAATACTTTTTTGACTCTTAATAGAGATCGATTTGGAAATAAAAGATTGCAGGGCAGAGAGGTTATACGTTTCAGTGATAACATCTGAGCACATTTACATGGTACGATACAATATCACGTGTGGGTGTTTGAAATGCCAAAAACCCGCTTCGACAAAGTATAACTGACATTCCACAAAACTTTCGTTTCACAGACACATCAAACTCAACAACACGTTGAAACAACAATTGACTTTTCACCATTACCCCCTGAACAATCGCATTTCTTCCGCACCATCAATCAACCCCGACAACTTAAAGCAATGAAGCAACGACCACGTCCTTCACTGGACATTCATATCCCCCTCCTTTCTCTCTCCCTCCCCTTTCTCTTTTACTCTCTCCTTCTCTCTCTCTCCCTGACTCTCTCTCTATCTCTCTATCTCTTTCTCTCTCCCCCCACACCCACCATTTCTCACATGTCCCGGCCGCCACTTGTCCACCATCTCCCCTCCCCCTCCTCCCGCCGGCTGCTGTCCGACCCGTCGCTCCACGACCGCAGTGGGTCCGACACGATCTGCAATCACAAATAACTCTACATTACTACAACTTACTACTACTACAACTTACATTACTCTACATTACATTATTATAACTACATTCCTCCTCCACTCCACTACCACTTCCTTCCTCACGTTCACTCTGCCCCTATTTCCACCACTTTCAGAATGTTCCACCATAACAGAACATGTTTGACAAAATAAATAAAGAACAGTTTCAGAAATAAGGCAACACTCACTTTGCTGTAGCTGACTGGCGCCCATGGCTCCTCCTCCTCCTCCGCTGCTCTTGAAGTTTCGGATGTGCAGATAGTTGGGTGCTCCCGTCGGTGGCTGTTGCGACTGCAACAACACGATTGATCGTGGATATAGAATATATCTTCCTCCTCCTCCCACTACAACAGCATTACAAAACCACGGACCACGGCGTTACAGCGACAGTCACGACCTCGATCACAGTTGAACGAATTACGATTTGTTCAGAATAACTCAGTGTGCTGATCACACTCCGCATTGCATTTGAAACAAACACATCACTAATCAATATCCACTATCACAGCGACAATCACAATAGAACAGTAGTTACAGTAGAAGCGAGGAGAAGATGCGATCCGATCGCCAGAAAGAACAACACAACAACCACAACACCAGATCGACCACTGAGCGACTGAGTTACGTTCGATTCGTTCCGTTGACGAGGCTAGCGATCGTGATCCGATCATCAGAACTCAGAAATACTGAGACCACCTAGACGACAAGAACCACAACCACTATCCGGCGACACCACGATCCACAACTCCGAAATCACCTCGAACGCATCGTACATCTTATGATGATCACCATAAATCAAGACACCAACAAGACGACAACGGACAACGACCACAACCGCTGCGACAGACAGATAGAGCCTGACGAGTGACGACACAACCAACCGTGCTGACTTCGATTCGACAACACTAGTGCCAACACAACCACGATCGACAATCACCTCGAACGCATCATATTCCTCCTGCTCCATGGGACTCTCCAGGGGAGTGGTCCGCACGGACAGCGGACGGGGACTGATCATCTGCACTCCCCCATCGGGCGACAGCGGACTCATAAGCGGGGAGGACGACGCATACTTGAGCAGCGAGTAGCCGCCGAACGACGTGGGCCGGCTCAGCGGGCGGTAGGGGTTGTGACTGGTCGAGGGAACGTCACGGGGAGAGCGCATGCTGCCGGGTCTCGCCGGCTCATCCCTCAGCGGGGTGGGGTCGGTGATGCGCTTGGTGAATCGCTGCCTCGACACGGTCGACGAGTCAGCCAGGGGAAAGTCGAACGAGCAGTGGATGGCGTCCCCGTCCTCGTCCGATGACGGGGTGCGCAGCTGGGAGACGAGCGCCGCCTGATTGGTTGGTGGGGGTTAGGGTTGAGGGTCTTTATTACATATTACAATACTGTACGACACATTGCGTATTCTTGTTGTATTTGATCTCGGGAGTAATTCAATGCATTCAGCCTTCAGCGCCGCCTGATTGGTGGGGGTTCGGATATAGTATACAACAATAAAAACACAAACTTCGACCCATACCTCTCCTTAAATCTTGAATTGGGGGGAGCTACTTTTACCTTTTACCTATAAAATATGATGAGTCAAAGTTAACGTAGTGCGGCAGAATCTTGACGTTCAATTTTGCAACATTCTACAACTACAGAAAACCCCTCATGCAAACATCAAGTTTCTTTATGACAGTGCGTATCTCTCTCTCTCTCTCTCTCTCTCTCTCACTCATTATGTCTCGAAAGGTCACCCAGATCATCTCTCCCGTCGTCTATTCCAATCCACTCATCTCTCATCTCTCACTTCTTTCTCCCAATAAAAATCAAATCAACGCGCAATCATCACAATCAGCCGCAGCGATTCACAGTAACAGGCAGTCATGAGTCATTACTCACTCACTGTCGCGCACAATCATTACAGTTGCAAATGATTCAGACTTACTCACTATCTGAATTACAATCAACCCCCGGGAGCCGAGAGCCGAGTGCGGCAGAGCGGCAGATCCATATTTAGACATCACTCCCCCGCGCCCCCGCCGCCGCCGCCGCCACAGCCACTTGTCACTTCCGGTGCCACGAAACGTTATCATGTTAGCGTCTCTCTCTCTCTCTCCCTCTCTCTCTCTCTCTCTCTCTCTCTCTCTCTCTCTCTCTCTCTCTCTCTCTCTCTACACTTCTTCACCACTGATGCCCCCTTTATCGCCAAGTTCCGGCGCTTTTCCGTACACCCCGCACAAAACAACGAAGATAACAACATAAGAAAAAAGAACAATCAACACGTGAATTGAGGAATCACCAAAATAAATCCGGTAGTCCCGTTTTAGCGCAGTTATATACTGCCTAGCATTTGTAATGCACTCCCCCAGATTCGTCACTTTTCATACACACTTGGGATCCATTGCTGAGCAAACATCTAGTAGGAGGGGACCACTGTAAAGTGCACCCGGAACAACCATAACCCAACTACTTCTAAAACATTGCAAATCAAAATACAAATCAGAACATCAAAACACAAAACACAAAACCCACACCAACCTCGAACATGCCGCCAATGTGTAGCTCGTTGAGGGGGGTGTCGATGATGCTCTCGAAGGAGCGCCCGCTGGAGAGGGACTGGTTGGCGACGGAGGAGAGGGCCGACGGCTCCGAGCAGGGCAGCACGGACGAGGCTGCAAGGGAGGAGCGGTAAAGGCGGAAGGAAGATTGTGTGAGACTGGGATGGGATATACGACATTATGACATTTGCGGAGGAGAGGACGGACGAGGCTGGAAGGAATCGGATCAGAATAAGTAAGATGGCTAAAAGGGGTATATATGAGATATACAAATGCAAAATGCAAGTGTGATATACTTTGCGCCACAGCGATAGTTTTCGATCTACCTCGCTTGCAGTTCGAAATACTGTACCATATCCGTCTGCCTCTCTTACTTTGCGCGGTATTGCCGTGAGCTGACTCTCCGTCTTCCTCTGATCTACCCCACCGCGCGCAACTTATTGCGAGCATAGAAATATAAGATGCAATGGATATGAGCATGGTAATGATATGTTTCACCGTCATGATACTGTTAACGATCACACTGTTAACGATTCTATAATTGTTCCAGTGAACCACGTTTAACCTCAAACCACGATCAGAAAGAGTCAAGGAAATCCAAACATCATAAGTTTCGCCAAATCATCACATACACCAACAAAAAAACGTGTCGATATTAATCCAGATTTGAATGGATCAAAAACAACCGCACCCATGACAGTTGCTCTCGTCCTGGCCCCCTTCCTCCCCCTCTCCGTCCACTTCCATCCTGTGCACCTCCCTCTGTCTCTCTAACTCTAACCGCAGGCAATCACATCAACTCCATTTCACTATTTCACAGAAAGTGAACAACTACGAAGAGAACACCATCCTAACCAACAAGCAATCCACAATCCTTAAAAACCCTTGAAAAGTTATGCATACATGACTGATATAACCATTTAACTACCCACACCCACCCATGTCATCGCAGTTGCTCTCCTCCCCTTCTCCTCCCTCGCCCTCCTCCATCCTATCTATCTCCCTCTGCCGCAGCTCCCGCTGCCGGGCGAGCTCTCGCTGCACGAGTACAGTGGCTGGGTGGGCCGGCTCCTCCCTGAAATCGATTGATCAATCAATCAATCGATAACTATCGTATATAGGATCAATCAATATCATATACACTGCTAACAAGTTGACAATTCTTTGCTTATTGCTGTAGCAATCATGGACATTTGGAAATCCACGAATGATGATACTAATCAATAAATAATTATCATCAATGAATCAATAAACCACCACCCACCTCTCGTCCTGCCGCTCCAGCTTGCACGCGCGGCACAGCGACAACACCCACGCGTTCATCAGCTGCAAGATATCGATCGATATCGATCGATGTGGAAAATGGAAACACAATCACACAATTGTGACGAGTACAGGTACAGGTCTATGATCGGTTCGCTTGCACCACAGCGGCACCACTCTCTCTCTCTCTCTCTCCTGTGCTAATCCGGCGATGGCAGACTTGCAAAACGCGAACACAGCCCACAATCAAAAATATATAATAATAATAAAAAAGTATGAAACACACCGCGCTACGCTAAGCGAGGCGAGAAACACTAGCTGATTCGCGCAAGCTCATCACGAAACATCGAATGTGTGATTCACGGGTCATACGCACGTCATTAACAGTCATTCGACTACTACAAAAAGCACCCTGATTTTTTGGTGTAGCCACTGCGTGAGTAGCACTTCTTACCATGGCCCAAGGGCCCAAGGCCCATGTGCACTTGCTACTATCGCGTTGACACAAGAAACGAGACAAGCTCACCTCGAACCTCCAAACCGCGTTAAATGTTATTCAGGATAACTATTTGATTGGTGATTTACTTGCTCACCTCAGATACTTCACGATACATCACGCAATCCTACACATCACGGGTATGCACATTGGAAGAGTGAGTGAGTGAGTGAGTGAGTGAGTGAGTGAGTGAGTGAGTGAGTGAGAGTGTGTGTGTGTGTGAGAGAGAGAGTGAGTGAGAGTGTGTGAGAGAGAGAGATTCACTCGCGCACCTCCTCCGTCTCCGCCACCAGGTACAGCTGCACCGTCTCGCCCTCCCGCTTGGCAAAGTGCATGGAGAATATCCACTGGTAGGCGCCCACGCGGTTCGTGCAGGAGGAGTCGCGCAGTTGGAGATAGGAGTCCACCTGGAGAACGTTTATCTCATTTAATTGCCAATTCATCTAATTAATAATAAGATATACTGGATTTTGATCTGATTTTGATTTTGCATCGTACTTTTACGTGATCATGTTTGCGATTAATTTATTGATTGATTGTACAAATTGCAGAAATCGGTAGACGTTGGTGATAATCTGATTGTGTGGCGTGTGGGCTAAACGAAATGATCACTATAACTATTCACTGCATTGTACTGAAACGTTATTTACCATCTTTATGAACTAGTGAAACACATTATCTCCGATCTACCTACATAGCTCCGAGAATACGAAGACCAACAAACTACAACCGCCAACAGATCGGTGCGCATCGCCCTCAACTCGCGCGACTTGCGCATTTACGGAGTGATGAAACATGAAACACAAACACACAAACAAACAAACAACAACAACACCAAACAAACATACAAACAACTCTCACAACCTCTCACCTGCGTGCACCTGTCCAGCTCGAGCGTCTTGCGCAGGCGGCGCTTGCTGTCGCTGCGGAACTCGTCCAGCACGAAGCTGTCACTCTCGACAGCCCGAATCGAGAAGTAGCGACGCACCCACTTGGACTGAATGGGATAAATGTGTAAATAAAAAAGTTAATGAATATTTATGAAAATAAACATTTATTATAAATACAAGTATCGACGCACCCACCTACTATACAGAATATTAATCCTGAATCGAATATGAATTTCGTGTACATAAATAGTATGAAAGGCGAAAAGATATTTGTGTGAATAATAAACAACAAGTTACATTAATAAGTAGTATCACCTTGAGTATGGGTATGCGCATGCCTCGCTCGCGCGACTTGACCAGCCACCCCTCGAGCAGCGAACCGTGCGGCGGCGACATCCCGGCCACGCCAAGGCTTACATTTGTATTATTATTATTAATATTATTTTAAAGTAAACAATATAAATAACATAACAAAGTAAAGGAGGCGAGACCCGGCAACAATATCAACAAGGCGAGAGACGTGCGAGAGGCGAATTGCGCAACAGCGTCAACAAATAGAATTGGAGATAACAGGCGGGGATCTCTAGTGAGCGCGCGAGTGATAACGTATCACAGTGAATACGTGAAAAAAAGTTGGCGGAAATCAAAGAAAGCGGCGGGCGGCGGGCGGCGTCACCCGGCTCGGCTATTGCCAGAATGCGGTTAGTTTTTGATCACAAAAGAAGAATAACATGAATGAGAATGAAACTATATGTTCACACATACCGATAAAGATTTTAAAAACACAATTAAAATAGTAAAAATGGGCAGAAAACAACGATGGAGCAGCAGGCGCGGGCGATAGGTGAGGAGGAGGAGCAGGAGCCGGGCCGAACAAAATCATCGGGTGTCGCGCGCGGCAAAATCATCGGGTGTCGCGCGCGGCAATACGCCGTTCCCGGGACTCACGCGGGGCAATACCGGGTGAAACGCGGGGCAATAGAGAATCGCGACAATATCGGGAGTCGCGCAATTGTCGCGCGTGACAATTAGAACTCAATTCGGCGGGAAACAATTATTTAAACTTGGCGTCTCTTTTTCGCGCATCGCTACCGGTTCGCATTTTGTTATAGATATTTCAGTTTTATCTAATTTGTTTGTTTATTTATGTTGTGTTATTGTATGTAGGTGTGTTTTCATGACCTTACGTGGGTGAATCGCTATGAAGGCAAAAGTGTAAGTAGGTTGTATATTCCAGTGATATAGCCATTTCATACTTTTCGTGCAATTTCTGATGTTACAATCTTCCTGTCACAACTACCGTAGCCGTAACTAGGCGAGTAATTCTTTTATGGGGCTACCCGGTAGCACCGAACGCTTGTTCGGACCTCTGCGGCTCGTCTCACGCATAGAGTCTCTATCGTATAGACTGAAACCCGAGCGTTCAACCATAACGAATTTCAATCCCAGCGATATGGCGATGTTAGAAGGTTGATAGAGGCGCTTCAAATGCTCGCCTCTGTTCAAAGCGATCGAGGCTCGAAAACGTAAGAGAAAGACGAGATAATGCGATATCACGGTGAGCGCAGAGGTCCGAACAAGCGTTCGTGTATATTGAGTAAGAACTCCCGTCATGATTTCTTCTCATGTTGTCAGTTGTGCGTTGCAGATCACCAGTCTTCTCCACCTGGTTCACAAGGACTCTGGACTGCTCGTACCGAACGGATCATGTAGACGCTCTCCCACGTACCAGCCGCACCGAACGGTAAGCCCAACGCGCGCACTGACGTGCTGCACTTCATATTTCTAATGGTTGTGAGTGCATATCGCTAACTCAGAGCCCCAGTGTGAATTTTGTACTACGTGTTGGATTGATGTTGTGTAGTCACATGTGTACTTAACTATACTGGGATCACTACCTCATTCAATTTTCACTCAAAGCAGTTGCAAAGTACATAGATGCTAATATGATTCACATTTCTAATAAGCTGAAACGTAACGGTATGCAATTAGATTATCTTTCAGTTTATGTTGATACGAACTGTTTTCAGTGAGTTGGTCCCGCTGAGTGGATCTCTACCTACCACTACCACCGAGCCATTTAGAGCGAAACCTGCGAAAGTGAGTATGCTTCGTATTGATTGAATTGATTACACTTACGTGTGTTGCAGAACGAATGCTCCAGTCTCGTGCCTCTCGATGCAAGCTACACCGACAAAAATCTGAAGAAGCATCGTACTCACCTATCCTCTCAAGCCCACAGAAGGCCGTCTGGAAGTATCAAGATCATGTGTCCATCTCATTTCCAATGTGCATTATAAGAGCAGCTTATCCACATTATTGCATGTCGAAGTTGTCATGTTGCCGTGTTAGGTACCCTTTATTGCCATGTGTCTGATGGTGATTGTGTTGAATTGTATTACAAATGCATTACATAATAAATCATTTTGTTATTCTTGCTAAATTTGAATGAAGAATGGAAAGGGGAAAGGAATGGGAAGCGAAGCGATAGTGAGAAACGTGCGTGACAATATCGCGACAATACCGCGGCAATATCGCATTGTCGCGCGGGGGAATACCGGGAGTCGCGCAATGATCACTCGTGACGAGCCGATATTACCCCGCGCGTCCCCCGCTATCCTAGCGCGCGACACCCGGACGTTTTTCTTGGACCGAGCGCAGCTTACTACACCCACGAGAGCGGAGAGCGGACTAGCGAGTTTGTTATTGTTTGTTATTGTTATTGTTTGGTTGTTTTCACGCTTATTTTTCGTTGTTTCTTGTTTTCAAATACGATGAAAATTTCTACATTTCACTATGTTGTTGTATCGTATTCTGTTTAAATTGAAAATATTCACGAGTGGTTCGTGGCTGTGAAATTGTGTGCTTGAATGATCTGGTTATCGGTTTTTTGCGACTACTGAATTCAGATGACCGACTTCAGATGACCGTTTTCGTTGATACGTATTGTTTTATGTCAATTGAAGATATGCATGGCTTGAATCTCATTGCAGATCCTCCATCCATGTGAGTATGGACGGGTTCATCACCAAGCCGCCCGGCAGCTCACTTCCTGTATGTTTTCTATTTTGAAATCAAACTATATACTTTCAGGGCCACCATGTTCCACCGGCAATGCCGGTTGCGGGACGGCTGGCTGTGAGTGTTTCGCTTTTGTTTGTTTTGCAAGTTCCTGTTGTTGAGGCGGGGAAGCGAGTGCTGCTGCGAGTGGTGCGTCCACCGTCGCCGGGGCAGGGCCCGCTTCGGCTGATCGCGCCACTACCGGGACTCTCGCCCGCCCTTCCCGTGCGGCTAGTGCGCGTGCCAACGGTGAGTTCTTTCAAGTAGCGGTCAGTCTTTTCGAAAGCCATTCGAGCGTGTTTCGAAGGCATAGCAAGGCATTGCGAAGTGTTCGGGGGTATTCGGGAGTGTTTTGTGTTTCAAAGAGACTGACCGCATCTTTACGGGCAGCCCACGCACTTGTGGTGGCCGTTTTCGATGTAATTAAGCACCTAGACACAACTTTTTACGCTGAATCCGAATATGATCATAACTTGCTTGCCCAAAATAGCACTTTGGCGGGGATTTGGCCACGCATCGAATGATTGAATAGACTACCCTAACCCTTGAAATGAAAACGACCCGTAAAACAACACAGAGATCTGTTCTGTTAGGTATATTTTGAGATGATAACGACTGCTGTAAGAGAGTCATCATAGTTATAGGGGAGAGTAACTATGACTCTCTTAGAACACATTAGATGCTGCCGGGCGGCTTGGTGATGAACCCGTCCTTACTCACATGGACGGAGAATGTGCAAAAAGCAATCCCGAAGTGTTTTAAAAAGGGATAGCACGATATTCCGAAGTGTTCAAGCGTTTTGCAAAGACATTCGGGAGTGTTTTGAACAGACTGACCGCAACTTTATTTGATCACCTGGTTTCAGCCAGCGACTCTAACCCGCCGGATGCCGCAGAATATATCGCAGGTACGGTATGTCCAATGGGATCGATTGTTTGATTTCGTGTAGACGAGCAGTTGGAACGCCCCCACAATGGTGTCGGCGTATCGGAGGTCGAACCCTGTGCACCAACTCTCGTCGCAGCCGTACCCCGTGCCGCTGCGCACTCGCGTTCCGCCACAGCCCTCGCTCCACCAACCCTGCACACCGCAGCGAAGGTGTCGGCTCATCCAGGTGAGTGAATGAATGAATGAATTCATTATAGAAAAACCTGCGTCACACAATCAAAATCACACATAAACAAAATCACACGTGTGCTTTCTCGTTTCTTTTGTAGTGCCTTGCCTTTTCTTACCGCAAATTCGGAAAGCGGAATATCAGAATAACGATGTGATGACTTTTATATAAATTTTCGCTTGCGCGCGGTCGGACTTGTCGTCGAAGGGTCGAAGCGTCGAATCGAATATTTGTTTCAGCGCCTTCCGATCGCTGAGGCGGTGAAGAAGGAGCAGCCAGTGGAGGAGCTGGGCGATGTGAAACCGGAGGTATTCCTTTGCTGATTCTGCTTTTCACGTAGTAATTCACCCCGCCTAGCTCTTGTTGCGTACGGTATTGTATCATATAGCGTCTCTGGGTTTAATGCTTGGTTTCTCACATTCAGCTATCCGTTGTGGCACCGACGTCTCTCTCTCTGCCTCCGTCCCTTCCTCTCTCTGCTGTGTCAATAATCAATTCCTCATTGTTTTACTGTAACTTTTCAGATATCCATTGTGCCACCGATCACTCTGCCTGACATGGCGGTGAAGAGAGAAGAGGAGATGTGCGAGGTTAAGCAGGAGACAGTGGAGTGGGAGGACGGCTGTGGTCCGATAGAGGTGCGTGTGTGTCAATCAATCAATCATTTATCCAGAATCGCTATATCCTGACTTTAGAACAAGCGAATTTCGAATATCTGATTGTTTCAGCGCTTGCTTGATTATGTGTGTGTCAAATCGAATCAAATCGAATCATATATTTATCCAGAATCGCGTTTTCTCGTAAATATTGTGTGTGTGTGTGAGGCAGCACTGGGAACAGAGGAGGAGTGAGGAAAGATGATGTGCGGGCGGTGTGCGTGTGTTGCGTAGTTGCTTTGCAATTGATGGATTGGTCTCATCAGACGCCGTCACTCGGTGCGCAACTGTGCTCGTCTCGTGATCTGGCGTCGTCAAGTGTCCGGCCCCCGATGCGATCGCACGGTCACTTTGAAAAGGTGGGGAGTGGGTGAGGAGAATGGGAGCGAGGCGTGTATTTTTTCGCTCTTTCTTCCTCCTTTGTACGTGTTCGACCCATCGATTTCCTTCCCGGAACGAGATAGAGAGAAATGATGATGACGTATTGCAGATGGCTCGCGAGCGACTGCGCTACCGCCTGCCCGCTGACTATGCATCGATGATTGGATATCGGAAGCAGCAGGCTGCCATCCAGGAGTTGATCCGGAGACAGCGAGCAATGGCTGCTAGGGAGAGGCAGCACTGGGAACAGAGAAGGGGGCAGGATGTGCGGGCAGTGGAGCGGGCACAGGAGAGGCGGGTGGACATTGCAGAGAAGGGGAGTGAGGACGGGAAGACAGAAACGAAGGAGGAGGAGCAGGCACGTCGCGAGAAGGAGTGGCAGAGGGAGTGGCGCGAGAAGGAGCTGGCTGGGATCGATGCGCTCAAGAGACGCGCCCTGCGGTTCCAGCGACAGCGGGAGAAGAAGGAGACAAGAATGAGACATGAGCAACTCACTGAGATGCTCAGTACTTTGGATGGGTGACAGAGTGGGTACTGTATGCTGGGTACTGTGTTCATGTCGTCGTACGGTTGTTTTGCTATGTTTTGTTACTTGTTTTTGTTATGTTTCGTTAGTTGTTTTTGTTATTAGTCTATAAAGGTGTATGAATAATCGAGTGCTCGTTCTGTTTGCAATTCGGTTCGATGACCGTGCGATACTGCGATAGTAAAAAGTTTTTACAATTATTTTATGTTAAAAATACAATTATTTTTTCCACGTTTATACAATTTCAAAGGAAGGTTTCACTGACGATATCAAAGGCGACCCCAACCCGAAGATGAGGCAAGATTACATTGTCGTCCGGATAAATTCTAACGATCAAGCAGTGGTGCATCACTTATCGTACACCATCTGTTGGCGTTTGCGCCATTTCTCTACCCGACATTGCGCGAAAACTCTTCATTTCAATATCAAACGACATTGTATTGCAGAAGAGAGACGATGCGAGATGCATGTGAGGCCCAGGCATTGGCACACCTCCTCTGGAACTTCCGCTATGCGAGAATTGTTAGTTTACTTTCTTGTGTGTGTGTATGATAATGCAACCGGTTATAAAAAATTATACATGCGTTACATTTACGTCTTTTCGGGCGCTCGCCATGCTCGTCACCCCGCGCCCGGCTTGGTGTGCAACGGCGGCACGTACAAGCATGACGATGAGTGAGTATCGCTTCAGTTTGGGCTTTGTTGGTCGTCCATTGGTTGCAGACGACGCTCCCTGCATGTTTCAATTTCACTCGGCATGATAATGGCGGAACGAAGAAGGCTGATTTCGACGGGTTACGGTAGGCGTGAGTTGATTGATATTCTGTAAGTAAACATAACATGTTTAACATTATTTTATTGATGCTCACTGTGCATGCCTAGTGTGTGTTTTTTTGTTTGGGGCGTAGTCGCTTTCATGTTCTGATGATCGTGTAAAGGGGGAAGAGGGTTCGTTGGTGTAATTTGAATTTATTGCATAAATTGATCTTTTTCCTTATGTCTCGACATCTTTCATTGCGTGGATGAGTCGGTTCTGCAGCCATGTGATATCTGAATATCTGTTGATGTACAACAGTAATTTGTGTGTTGTATAGTTTATAGTATGGATCCGACCGAGGCGGGTCCGTCGCAGCCGAAGCGCGCGCGCAAGCAGAAGCTGGTGGTGGGTGTTATCGATTTATTGATTGATGGACAATTGATTGAAGGCGGACGAGGTGGATGTGGTGTTGTGTGTGCCGATGCAATTGGAGCGTCGACCACGCAAATACCGGAAGAGAGCGAATAAAGCGGAGGAGACGCATCAACCAGAACCCGAGGTGAGAATCTGACAATCATTGTGTCCGCGGGTTTGTCCAAATTAAAACAGCATCCAACGGGTTTTGATTTTTGTGGAATTTGAAATTTTATAATTGGAATTTATAAGAATTGGAATATTAATATGGAAATTATAGGCGCGAGTCCATTTCTGCGTTTTTGGATGTGTGACTGATTCGTTGCAGGTCGCAGAAGATGAAGATGAAGAACAAGAACCGCGTAGGAATGAGATCTGCATCCGCGTGCCGGTCGACATCGACAATGCGGAGAAGTTGGAGGAGGAGTTGGAGCAGTGGCGGCTGGCGGAGCGGGTGAAGGAGCACTGGCGGGGGAGGAGGGAGCAGGAGCAGCAGCTAGCGAGGGCGGCGGAGGAGGAGAGGGAGGAGGGGAGGAGAAGGAAGGCGGAGCGGGAGGAGCGGAGGAGGAGAGACTAGCGAGGGAGGAGGAGGAGTTCTGGAGGAGCCGACGGGAACGCGAGCGGAAGTTTATGGGACTGCCACGGGTGAGCTTCGCTCTCTCTCTCTCTCTCTCTCTTTCTCCTTCTATTCATGTTCTTACTACAGTGTGAACCTACCGAGCCCGCTTCGTCAATAGAGCTATCGAACGTGAAGAAAGAGCCACTGGACGAGGAGGCGAAGGAGCAGAAGGAGGCAAAGGACGATGCCCTATGGAAGTGTAAAAAGGAGGTGAAGGAGGAGCTGGACTAGGCATTCGTAGACGGGCCGTCATTATCTGTATAAAGTTGTTTTTTCGAGTCCCGGTTCGATTGTTTTCGCAGGAAAACGGTTCAGCGACCGTGTCATATCTGTAGCTATACTATACTGCTACAGTACCTGTATAATCGTTTACTGTACTGTTATATCTATGTTTCGGTATCAATGTGTACCGAAACATAGATATTTACAGTTACAGTATCTGTATATTACATTCAACGAACGATTACAGTATACTATGGAGCCGTGTGAAGCGGGTCCGTCTCGCCCGAAAAGGTCCCGTAAACAGAAGCTAGTGGTGAGTTGTTGTTGTTGTAGTTGTTGTTGTTGGTGGTGGTGTCGTCGTCGTTGTTGTTGTTGTCGTCGTTGTTGTTGTTGTCGTCGTTGTTGTTGTCACACCTTGTTGTTGTCGTCGTTGTTGTCGTCACACCTTGTTGTTGTTGTTGTTGTTGTCGTCGTCGTCGTCGTCGTCATACCTTGTCTTCTAGGCCGACGACGAGGAAGTGATGTTGTGCGTGCCTCTTCCTTCGAAGCTTCCCGGAATGAAGCCCTCAGGGAAGAAGAGGAGGGACAACGTCGTTCGCGGAGCGCTGAATGAGGTGCGGACTTCGAGATATTTTGTTCAAATGATCGGGCTCTAAAAGGTCTTTTTTTATTTTTATGTATTCTTTTTTTCAGGATGAGGAGGAGGATACGATGTTGGTGCGTGTGCCGTACGATCTCGACGATGCGGAGAAGCTGAAGCAGGAGTTGGAGCAGTCGAGGCTGACGGAGCGGTGGAAGGAGCACTGGAGGAGGAGGAGAGAGTGCGACAAGGAGAGGCAGAAGGCGCTGAGCGTGGAGCGACAGCGATGGGGGGACTGGCGGGAGCAGGAGAAGCAGTGGAAGGAGCAGGCGGCGAGGGAGGAGGAGCAGAGGAGGCGGGAGCGGAAGCAGCTGGAGCGGCGCTACTGGAGGATGCGGAGGAAGAGGGCGGGGCTGGAGTGGGGCGAGCAGGAGGAGCAGGAGGAGCGGAGCAGAGTGGAAGAGGAGCTGAGAGAGCGGGAGACGGAGCAGAGGATCCGTGCACTGAAGGAGGAGCGGAAAGCCTTGCGAGACGTATTGAAGCTAAAAGAGGCGAGTCAACATTTCTATAACCAGAGCAAGTTTTTTTCAAATCTCATTAACCGCTCTATCTTTGTGGTCGATCGTCGTTTCTGAATCGCTTGCTTGCCAGGCACTCGCGTTGGCTGAGCGACGTCGTGGTGCGGCAGAGACGAAGAAAGCCGCGCGGTTGCGACTGGAGGAGAGGGAGGAGGAGTGGGGGAGACAGTGGCAGACCGACGAGCGATTCGAACGGCTGCGAGACCCTACCATGCGACAGGTGGGCGAGTCGTTACATAGCCTGCGCCAGAGCGACAGTTTTCGATCTACCTCGCTTGCAGTTCGAAATACGGCGTCATAATCGTCTGCCTCTCTTGTTTCGCGCGCTATTGCCGAGAGCTTACTATTCGTTTTTTCTTCGATCTATCCCACCGCGCACTTGTTGCCAGCATAGAACGATATGTATACTTTTGTGTGTTGCCTCTCTCATCGACCAGTTCACTTGCAGGCGCAGCGTCTGCGCAGTGGAGTGGAGCATGCGGAAAAGAAGAAGAAAGAGAAGCGTGATGTGTGCGACGGGAAAGATCTCTCGCGGGTCGAGCAGGGCGAGTTGTGGCGGAGGAAGTGGCAGATAGACGGCAGGTTCCATTCGATTGCGAGCCGCGCCAGTACTCAGCAGGTGGGTGGTCAGCACCCTACGATGAAGGTGCGGTCAGTCTTTTCGAAAGCCATTCGGGAGTGTTTCGTAGGCATAGCAAGACATTGCGAAGTGTTCGGGAGTGTTCTGAGGGTGATTCGAAAGGCAGTTCCGAAGTGTTCGGGAGTGTTCGGGAGTGTTTCGAAGAGACGGAGCGCAACTTGACCAGTCTTGATACAGACGGAGCAGGAGGAGGAGGAGCAGTGGACGTCGGACACAAGAGGATCGAATGGAGAAGAGGTGGGTGTTCTTTCCAGCGCGACTTTCCCTCAACCGCCTATTCTCACAGGGTCTGGACCTGAAACGAGAACTCGTGGTCGATTCGGTTACGCCAGTGGTGCTGTCGGATGTGAAAGAGGAAAAGGAGGAGGAGAAGGAGGAGGAGGAGGAGGAGGAGAAGGAGGAGGAGGAGGAGGAGGAGAAGGAGGAGGAGGAGGAGGAGACACATCAGCCGCTGTTCGACACCTGGCAGTCCTGGCACGGCAAGAGGGAGGTGAAAGAGGAGGTGGAGTAGATGTTCATTGTTGTTATCGGCAATTTGTACGTGTTGCATAAATGTTTCTCATGATATCTTAGTCAATCAATATGCTGGTGGCGTTTCGGTTCCCTGACCGTTTAATATCGGTATTGTACTCTGTATTTAGGATATATATATATATATATATATATATATATATATATATATATATATACAATATCCCTATTGTAGTTATGGCTTGGTACGGTGGTGGGGCGAGGAGTGTGTCGTTTCCGTCGCGAGAGGGCAAATGATAAGGCCATTCGATCCATGGGCTGCTATTCGATCCGCCGCGCTCACACAAGCACAACCTAGCGGTCAGTTGTTTATCACTCATCTTTTCCCACACTTGGATGTGGCTTTGTTGTTGTTCCAGAGTAGTTTGAGGGAATCTCAAGGGCATTATGGGAAGGGGTGGATTGAAGGGGGAAAACTCGACTTTATAGACGGTTGATATTTTGCAGACTGTCGACGCGGACGGGTTGCTGTGCGGAGAAGACGAGAACGGAGGGATCGGCTGCCTCCGCTCGCCCATCCATCCCGTCACTGCGAGGAAGGAGCAGTCGGACAGACTGCGGCAGGCGCACGAGGCGGAAATGAAGAGACATCGGAGTTCTGGGAAAGGGTCGAACGGCTGCGACAGAGATCTAGGCAGGCGCAACGAGGGAGGAAAAGGAGGCTGAGAGAAATGGGTGAGCGCAGGAGCGGCTGGATCGGATGTAGGATGAGTTTATGCTGAAGAAGAAGGAGAGGGAGAGGTTCGCTGCCCATGTGGCTGCTCCGGTGAGGAATATGCCGAATCAGCCGCCGAGGGTCTACACGAGCAGGAGGAAGAGGAGAGGAGGAAGAGACAGTGGGAGAGGGAGGTGGAGCAGCAGGTGTCGGAACGGGTGCGACGGCTATTGGAGAAGGTGGAGCAGAAGGAGGAGGAGGAGGAGGGGTTGTGCCGGACCGAGACACAGCAGCCACTGTTCCGCAAAAGAGAGATTATGTAGAGATTAAATTGTTGTCCGATTTTCGGTTCTGCGACCGTGCGATTTTGGATAAATGATCGATTGATTGATTGTCTCTCATTGGCGTTCGATGTGGTTGTCTCCAACTGATACGGTTCGCTGACCGTGTAATATCTGACTGACTTGTTTTGTTTTCAATGTTATGTGACAGATCTATGTACGATGGAGAGCGACGAAAAGCCAGCGACGGTAGACGGTGTTGGAACAGGAGTGGCAGGGAGTAGTGTTGGACAGGTGGGGAGAGAGAGAGAGAGATGGAGATGGAGGGAGAGATGGAGGGAGAGAGAGGGCGACGGGAGATGATAGGAGAAAGTTGTTCTCAGGCTGTGAAGAATACGTGCTACACTGTGCATCTTCCGAACAAGACTTTCCGTTCACGACTTTCCACACCCGCGGGTGCGGCGTCTTCGAAAGAACAAGAGGTGAGAAGAGAGAGGGAGGGGAGAGAGAGAGAGAGAGAGAGAGCTGAGACGGAGGAAAGGATAAGACACGCGATGGCTCACACTCAGTGACATCTACACGCGTTTGTAGATGAGATGATGTGATAGCAAGGTAGCAGGGGTCGAGAATTGGGTTGGGGATGCCCTAGGGCGTGCAAGGTTTGTCAAAAGGAGAGGTGGGCGATTCAAGATCAGGTGAGTATGTATATTATCGATGGTCGTCTTGCAGGAGAAGGAGGCTCGTCGCGTGGCGGCACGGGCGAGGTGGATAGAGAGGCTCGGCAAGGTCGCGCCGGATAAGGTACTGAGAGAGAGAGGGGGGGGGGGAGGGAGCGAGAGAGAGAGGAGAGAGGGGGGAGAGAGTTCACCATGTGCTTGCTGCCGAGCGGCGGCTAGGACGGCTCATTCTGACGCGACGGAGATAAAGCGTGAGCAGTCTTGTCCAGTTATTCGAAGTAGTCGGAGTGCAAAACAGTTTGAAGTGTGGCTACTGCGTAGTTTCACTTTGGATAGACAGACCGTTCCTTCTCTATTCGTTTCAGCTGCCGAGGGAGCGCGCGCGTTTGAAGATACAGGAACACTTTGAGGCCAAGTCCGGCAATGTGGGTTGGAGGAAAAGTGGATTTTTCATGCAGTGTCGTTCCATCATTGTATCGTATTACAATAAACTGCGTGAATACAATCATTGTAGAGAGGTAGTCACTAGCCACCGAGAAAAGAGAGTTCAGGTATCCGAAGTAAACCAAGCGTGGAAGGGGTCCGCCAGGGAGGGAAGACCGGCGGAGAAGGGAGGAGAGGGAGTGGAGCAGAAGGCCGAGTGCACTGGCACACTCGAGGTACGTTTTTCTTGTTTGTTCCGTCGTTATTCCTTTGTTGTGCACACAATATCCACTTGTGTATTGTATTGTATTCTCGATCTGTTTTCAGGCGTTGCAACAGCGTAGCCAATCGATCGTGTCGGAAGGAGAGGTGAAACAAGAGGTGGGATCGTGTGGTTGTATCTTTTGTATTGATCGATATCCAGACTACCGTGGCGCCTCCCCTGTCTGTCAACCAGACGGAGAAGACAACACCGCGGAAGGCTGACGAAGTGAAGCAGAAGACAGAGGATCGGCCAGTGGCCAGCACTTCACAGGAGGTGACAACATTAGCGACATACAATATATAGTGGGGCATGAAAGTAGACCCCCTTCAAGATGGTCAGGAAAGAGAGATCACCTCCCCATGTTTTGCAGTGGAAGTTATGGCAGGGTAACTCCCCCCCCCCTATTTTAGGAAAGTGCCTGTGCCCACTATAGCATGTATGGTGACCACTCTCCGTAGACCCCTATCCGTACCTGTCCTTTCAGCAGCATCTCTCGGAGTCTAGACTCGAAGGAAGAAAGCGACTGGCTGAGTTGTACGGGGCATGGGATGAGGAGAAGGGAGATGGATCGAGAGGCTCGGACAGCTACCAAGACGCCGTCGATGCGAGGCGGAGGAGTGAGGAGGCGAGGGCGATGGAACTGAACACGGCGGCGCTGCACAGACAGTGGGAGAAGGAGGTGAAGGGTGTTCATAGTCGCGTTTTTCAGCTTTGATACGCATTCGATGCATATGCGCGGCAAAGCCTGTAGTATGAACATGCATTGAGTGTTAGAGAGTGGGACAGGCGAACGGAACGGCAAAGAGAATGGACGTACAAGTAGCGGTCTGTCTCCGGATAGCCTCACACCACTTCAAACATAAACGGCTTGTCATTGTTTTGAAACCGTCTGATACGACTGACCATATCTTCAAAAGAGAGCAACGAAACACCCATCTCGTCCCCATTTGATTGTCTTTTCCAGAAGCGTCGTCTGCTGGCTATGGAGAAACGCGCGGAGCGTGCGCGGCTGGAGGAGGAGGCGCGCCGGCGGAAGCCCCCCAAGCAGCCCGATCCACTGAAGAAGGCAGAAGAGGCGGAGAGGCGGGCGAAGGAGAGCGAGCAGCGGCGGCGGGTGGGCCTCGAGTCGTGGCACATCAACCAGGAGAGGTTGGAGCAGGAGCAGCGACAGAGGGAGCAGGAGCAGCTGGAGCGGGAGGAGAGACGACGGAGGGAGCAGGAGGAGTTCCGATTGATGCTGGAAAAGGAGACACAGGGGGAGGAGGGGTGTACACGAGAGAAGTCGGGCAAGCGACGATTGGAGGAGACGGGAGAGACGGGAGAGGAGGAGGAGGCGACAACGGAGGAGAACGACCGGCGACGGAAGGAGGAGCTGGTGGAGATGGAGGATGCCGAGACGGACGGACGAGTGAAAGAGGAGGAGACGGTGAGTATGGTGAGATCAGAGACAGTAGATGCACTCTGTTCAGATGCTGCACGAATCTGAGGAGTCGCGGGCGCTCGCAGATTTGGAGCTCGCATGGAAGCATGCCGGAGTGATGCGAGAGGAGAGGGGAGAGGAGAAGAGGGAGCAAGAGAAGGAGCAGCACTGCAAGGGAGCGCCGCTGGTGAGTATCAGTGTGAATCTCTCTTTCTTGCTCCATTTCTCTCTCTCTCTCTCTCCACTCTGTATTTCTAGGACACGGCCGTGGAGGCGTGGCGTGATCGAGGCGAGTGGCCGTCGCCGCAAATTGAAGCGAAGGACACGGAGAGGATTGTCAAGATGATCCCTCAACTCACTGACGAGCAGTGTAAGGAGAAGGTGAGATCTCTTTCTCCCTCCCTCTCTCTCTCCTCTCTCCCTCTCTCCCCCCCCCCCTCTCTCTCTCTCCTCATCTCTCTCTCTATCGCACTCCAAACACCATCTTCAGGCGCGTCGTCGCGCGGCGGCCCTGTCTCGCTGTAATGCGAAGCGCGCTCAGCTCGGTCTCCTTCCGATCGACCCGCACTCGATCAAGAAGGTTCGAAAACCAGGACGCAATGTGAGTCCCGTATGTGCTGGTCCCTTTCTAAAATGTGAAGACCCCTCTCTAAAATGTGTAAAGTCGAGAACTGAGTAGATCAGAAGAAGACGGAACTCGCTATATTAGCGTACAAACCAAGATATAATATTATTTTGGGAGATAGTTAGCCAGATTACGGTAGAAAATCGATCTACCCTCTACTCGCATTCGATCTACCTTCTAGTCGTGAGGAGACCCAAGCGCGCGCATTCAAACGAGGATATCGATCAAAGAAACCGGCATGCGAATCAAAGAGGCCGCGCGACACTCGACCATTTACTCAGAAACTATCCTTCAGGCGAAGGCTATATAGTCGGTGCCTGGAGGATAGTTTCTTCTATTGACAGCCGGGGTCAGTTGGCGAAACTCAGTTGCGAGCGAGAGAGGTCAGACAGCGCGGGAAAGGCTCGAGTGTCGCGCGGCCTCTTTAATTCGCATGCCGGCTTCTTTGATCAATATTATCGTTTGAAAGCGCGCGCTTGGGTCTCTACACGACCACGAGGGTAGGTCAAATGCGACTCGAGGGTAGATCAATTTTTGTACAGTGACGCGGCGAACTAACTCCCTGAAAAATTCTATAAGCAGGCAGTCCGCGCTCAAACTTTAATTTCACTCTCTTTCAGCTGATTCTCCCTCGAAAGGTGTCGACAGAGCAGACGCAGCATGAGGAGGAGGAGGAGGTGGAGCAGAAGGAGCAGTGCCACTCTCTCCCTCTTTCCGAGGAGAAGTACGTGGTGGAATCCACGCCGGCGCTGCTCTCAGATGTGAAGGTGGAACCGATCGAGGAGGAGAGAGGAGAGGAGAGCATGTTTGGAGAGGTGAAGGCAGAGGTCAAGGAAGAGGTTGAGTAGATCTTCGTTGTTTCGTTAAAATTATTTTTTGTTATATTCTATATTTTTTATAAAGTATTTTGTTGTTTTTCGTAATGGGTTGGATATGATGCTTGATTGCAATCGCCCTGAACACTCGGTTCATAGTTTTACCGTGGAATATCTGTTATTGCTGAACATGAGAGGAACGATCTCAAAGGTCAGGTTCGAGCTGAGGACAGGAAAAGCAATCAATGAGGTAGTCCTTTTTTCCCGAGTTGTCGTTTTGTTTTGCGCAATACATTCATGTTCTCACGATCAATGTATTTATCGAACTCTCATGGATGCACTATTGTGGAACGGAAGTGATTTTCTAATGGGAAGTGAGTGACGCGAGTAGAACAGATGGAATGTAAGAGTGTTTAAATCGGTTGGATCAAATCGTGTGTAAGATGTGGTTGAGTGCGCGTGTCTCACTCGGCCGATCGCTGCGAGTGAGAGATGGACTCGCACGACGGCCGAATGTCCTCGCCACGCACCGTCGCCACCCACATGTCGTGCTTCGTCGTCGCCTTCTAGATTACTGTAGTCAGGCTACTGTACTCTTGTCTACACTACATTTAGTACTTTAGTATTTGATACAGTACCTTGAGTACTGTACGGCATTTGGTACAGTATTCAATACTACTGCACATACAGTACATACAGTTCATGAATACTGTACTGTAGTTGGTACCTTGAGTATGTGTCCCATGTCGAAAATGAAGCGCGACGAGGCCTTGTGTTCGGGGTCAGAGTAGGATTGCAGCATAGCCTCCTAGAACGAAGGGGTAGAGGGAGTGGGAGAGTGAGTGGTGCCTTTTTGGGTGCGATCTCCTCTGGCTCATTCCACTTCTTGTCAACGCGATACAGCCGGCCCTTGTACGTGCTGCAAGAGCGGCTCTAGATAATCACAGTTCGAAAAAGTTCGACCGCTGTAAGACAGCATTCCATTTCGTCTTCTCTGCGATCGCGTATTTCTGTGCTCTCTCTCACCGCTTTGTCATCACCCTGAAAACAATTCGTGCGCACCCACCCCGGCTGCTTGGTGATATCGGCCAGAATCATCTCGATCATTCGCTCCAGCGGCGTGTTCGTCTTCAGCTCGATGTCCTTGCGCCGGGGCTTGTCGGCCTGGCCGTCGGCGTTCTTGCGCAGCAACTTGAACTTGACGTTGACGAGCATGATGGCGTCGTTGAGGCTGCGCGTCTCGCCCTCTCCGTCCGCCTCGTCCTCCAGCAACTCGTTCAACACGTCCCCCGCCGGCGTGTAGTCGCGCTTCTTCGCACGAGTCGCCGCCGCGTCCGCAATCTTCGGCGGCGTGCTGGGAGACACCGACACTGACGACATCTCAACGGATATGGTATACGGTATTCTACCGTATGCTATAGAGTACCGTACCTTGGATGGAGACTCGACGGGCGGCGGCGGGACGCGGATGCTCTTGCTGGAAGAGGAGGAGTCGTCGGTCTTTTGTTGCTGCTTGCGCCCTTCCTCCTCCATGGACTTGACAGTCTTCGCCACGCTGGCCTTCGAGCTCTTCTTCGCGACGGCGGCGGCAGTTAGCGACGTCACGAGTTGGTCCTTGACGAAGGTCGGCTTGGGCTTCGCAACGCTGGCCTACAAGATTTTTTTGTTCGGCGTCAAATTCTCAGGTCAAAACACAACCACCAGTTCGTGCGAGAACTCCAGGCTCACCTTCTTTGCCCTGTTGCTGTTCTTGGATGGCGCGGGCCGGGGCGCGCCCAGCTCGCTGTACGTGTTCTTCTTCTCGATGGCGGCGCACTCGATGCTCTGCATCCGCCGCGCCTTCTCCCGCTCCTCCGCCGCCCGCTCCTCCTTCTTCAGACGCGACTGCGTGCGCTCCGAAGTCTCCTATCGTAACTCGATCATGTATAAAAAAGCTTTCTGAGGGTGCGCGGCCGTTCTGAGATTTTTCTGAGGATCTTTTGCCAGCAAAAGTCGAGTCTGACCTCTACTTAAGTAACGGTCAGGCTCTTGCCAAATGCCATGCAATACGCCTTCCAACTATATATCTCCGAAATGTCAAACCACTTCAAACTATTTGGGAAACGGTTTCCGATACTGACGTCTTCAGTACATGAAGCTATGGCATGCGTACCTCGGGTACGGATGGCTTTGCCGGATTGGCGTCGGCGGCGGTGCGCTTGGAAGCAGCCAGGTTGTCTTCGAGGGACATGAGAGAGTGGCACTGCACAGTCGACTCGGACGGCAGGGAGGCGACCGAGAGCGCCGGCGAGGCAGCCGCACTACTGCTGCTGCACATTCATATCGGAATTCTCGCTTTTATTGATCGATTAATCATGATCAATCAGCACAGCACTGATTACTACAAGCTAGACATGGCTGGAGGGACGCACCCGTGTGTGTAGTGCGGCTTGTTCATCTCCCGACTGTGGTCCGTGCTGGGCGCCTTCTCGAGCGCGCGCTTCTCCACAATCTGCTTCTGCCGCTGGAACCACTCGCCGTAGGTGGTGATGAACTGCCGCATGCGCTCCTTCCTCGATTTGGGCGAGTGCGCCCTGGAAGGGATGCGGTGTATCTCAGATGGCCACACTGTCCACCTCTCGCCCTTTCGCTCGCGCTCCATTCGTGCCGCGAGATCCTTCTTGTGTCGCTCCACCCTCTGCGCGCGTGTCTCCTGCAATCCATCTTGTTCACACGACTACTGTACTCTACCGTACCTTGACGCGTTCCGGCATCGGCGGCGGCATCTCGTCGTCGTCGTCGTGCGCAGCCCGCGCCGCCTTCTGCGCAGCTCTGACCAGCTCCGCCATCTTGGCGTCCTTCTTCTCGGGCGAGCGCGGCTGTGTGTTGTCGGTCTTCTCCGAGACGGTCTTCGCCTCGGCGGGACTCTGCGCCGGCGGCGGAGTCTTCGACACGTTCGCCTCCTCCGCGCGCTTCTTTGTCTTCTTCTCCCTTCTTTTCCTCTTGTCGCGGCGGCTGCGGCGGCTGCGCTTGCCGCTCTTGGTGGCAGCGGAGGACAAGGGAACAGCTAGCAGACCGAGCTGCTTCTCCACTGCGATCACGTCCTTCTTGACGAGATCGCGTTGCGCATCACTGAAATTGGAGGTTGCATCTGTCTTTTCCCAACACGCACCTTCCATCGCAGGCGAATGTGAGCTCAAGCTCGAGCAGGGTGGCGGCTCGCATCGCCGCCCGCCCCGCGCAGGATCGAATGACCGAGGGGGAGACTGGGGCAAAGGATGCGAGTGGGTGGAGCTAGTCGCGATGAACGGGACATTCAAATGGTCAGATTCCGACGAAGCGACACGGTAACCAAATTTCCTTGCCAACTCAACGTCACATTAACCATTATCGAATCTTTTATTTTTCATGTTCCAGGTCTTATGGAAGAGTTCCGCAGCTGCGTTGATGCTCTCTCCGCTGCATGGCTGGACGTTATCGGGGAGAATGAGAAAGTGAGTGTCTTTATTTTATCTCAGTCGGCATGGCGCAATATTTCTCCGCCCTCTCGTCTCCCCCACATGCTGATTCCAGATGGAAGCGATCGGACTCGTCTCGCGTCTTCTGTCTGAGATGAAGGAGGAGACATCGTCAGTGCCAGAGTCGGCAGTCGCAGAGGGCGGGATCGATGTGGGCGGGGCGTCCCGTGTCGAAGCCGAGGAGGCGGAGCGTCTCATACGGGTTAGTATGTGACACTGGATAGACTACGTACTGAATCCGGTTCACAGTGTAGCATTATGATAGGTGAAACCAGTGTAGCCAATACTGCTATTGAAAAGGGCACAAATTGCAATCATTCAATCAATCAATCGTTTATCCGGAATCGTTATATTTGGATATGGTAACACAATCAAGATGATATGAAGCATACAGTAATGCCTAAGATGCAATCAGTGTTTTTGTCAATGTCCAATGGTATCCCATTCGTTCAGGAGCGGTTCGCGGCAGAGTGGTCACTTGACGGTCATGTGTGGGACTTCTTCGAAGCTGCTGATGACTTGCAGGTGAAGCATGTCCTCCTTTCTCCTCTCTCTTCCACCTCTGTCATCATAGAACTCGTAGTTTGTATTTTGGGATTCTCTGCTGCCAGTGAGTTGATAAGATATCACGTGACGCAATCTACGACGAAAGTGGACAGTGGTCAAGCATCTATCAGTGATTTCGGTCTGGCTATCACTGGATGTGCGCATTGCGTATCGATTCCATACCGCTCTGCGTTGTTTGAAAACCGTTTCACTTTGGGAATGTGGTGTTATATTTTATTCGCAGGAGGCTGGCTCGATCACAGATGCACTGCTCGATCAGTTGGACAAGATCGATGGTGAGTGGTGCACTCTTTGTCGATTCGCATTTGCACTCGAATTTGATTTGCCGTCTCGCCCGCTCGATAGAGCCGCTTGCAAGATGGTCCAAAAACATTTTGGTTCATTTTGCAAGCTGATTATGTGTGTCGTTGCAGATCAGTGCAGTGGTTCGGAGCAGTTGAAGGGCGCGGGAGGCGAGTGGATCTGCCACCAGTGCCGCCACCGCGCGAGCAATAGGAAGGCGCTGTGGAGGTGGGTGCGCGTCTCTCTTCTAAAACTCGAAAACACACTGCCTTTCGAATCGGTTTGCTTTGCCTTCGAAGTGCGCGCCTTCGAATTGTCCGATCTATTCCAGGCACGGACAGGCCACCGGTCACACTGTGCGCGCGCCGAGAGAAGACAGGTGGGTCGACGATGTTTTGTGAGTCATTTCAATCCGACTCTTATCCTGAACACGTTACTGAAAACAGTTTTCCGCTGGAAAAATGGATTTGCCAGTTTTCCGGTAGAAAAAATGGATTGTCTTGTTTTCGACTGAGTGAGTGAAAACAATTACGATTGCAGTTGACTTGTCATGCGTTATGGTTGGAAATATGTTTTTTCTCTCTACAGAGTTGCCTTCCAGACGCGGCAAGTCTACGCACACATGTGAGCAGTGCTCGTTTTCGAGTGAACACCGCGCCAGTCTCAGTCGACACGTGAGGAACGCGCACAGAGAGGAGGAGCACAGGTGGGTCACCTGGTTCAATCAATCAATCAATCATTTATCGAGAATCGCTATATCCTGACTATACAACTATACAACAAGTGCATATGTCCTGCTTGGTTGTCCTATATGACACTCCGCGTTTTTGGACATTTTGCGGTCTAACAAGTGTGGACAATCCAATGCACATTCCGAGTTGTCCACGTCTCTGTCTTCTCCAGGTTCCAATGTCCACACTGCGCCCTTTCACTCAAGACCCGCCCCTCACTCGCCAACCATGTCAAGTGAGTGGGTTTCGGGGTGTATAGGTGTTGTAATGTGTAGAGCTGGTTCGCAAACAATCAGAACCTTTTGATTTAGTATTCGGACAGTAGTATTCCGACAATGCGTATTTTCAATCACAAAGGTGTGAACAGTGCTTCTCTAGGTTCGTTCACGGCGGGGGTGGGGCGAAGGGAGTGAAGTGTGCGCACTGCGAGGCCGCGTTCACACGCAACGCTGATCTCAATCGACACGTGAGGTGCGCGGAATCTCTTTCTCTCTTTCTCTCTTTCTCTCTTTCTCTCTCTCTCTCTCTCTCTCTCTCTCTCTCTCTCTCTCCCTCTCCATCTTCCGTTCGAAGTAGGCGTGTGTTCTGCAGGACCACCCACGAGGGCTCTCGTCTCCACGGGTGCGGGTGCGGCCTGCGATTCCAGTCGGCAAGCCATCTCAAGCGACACGGCAGGAGCTGCCAGGCTGCGGGAGGCACGTAGCCAAGCCACTGTCATGACACTGTCTTGACTGTCACATGTCACATGACACTGTCATGACACTGTCTTCACTGTCACATGTCACATAACATTGTCATGACACTGTCTTCACTGTCACATGTCACATGTCACATGACATTGTCATGACACTGTCCTCAAAACACTTTCTCATTCCGCTGAACAGTTCGTAATTGCTACGGGTATAAAGTCTTTTATTTTGTTTTGAGTCTTACGTGGGTGGATCGGAATTGTTCGAGGCAATGCGATATCTGAATGCATTTTCGGAATTGAGTTTAATTATGCGGGGTTCAGATGTGTATGGCGTTTCTGTTCGTGTCGGCGAGCCGCGGCAGCCGGTGGGTCTCTCTCTCTCCCTCTCTCTCTCTCTCCCTCTCCCTCTCTCTCTCTCTCTCTCTCTCTCAAATTCCTCTCTCATCAGGTACAAGCTAATCGTGCTCTCTCTCCGTGATGAGGTGTTGGACAGACCGACGGGCGAACTCGACTGGAGAGAGGGAGTGCTGTCGGGTGAGGGAGAGAGAGAAAGAGAAAGAGAGAGAGAGCGAGAGAGAGAGAGGGAGAGAGGTCTCCTGATTCAGGCATCGACGAAATGGACCCGGTGCGCGGTACGTGGTTCGGTGTGGATGGAAGGGGCAGGGTGGGTATGCTCCTCTCCGTCACTCAGCCACTACACGAGAAGAGCGCGGATGCGCCGAGCAGGGGTGAGCTGTCTGTCTCTGTCTCTCTGTCTCTCTCTCTCTCTCTCTCTCTCTCTCTCTCTCTATGTATCTCTCTCTCTCTGTGTCGCTATGTATTTGCGCATGTTTCTGTGTTATGTTCTATAATCATGTCATGAGAGATGTCATCATGAGAGAAGAGCTGGAGGCTAGGCGGACAGGTAATGCTTCCAGGCGGCATCGTCTCCTCCTTTCTCCGCTCGCACTCCCCACTCACCGACTACTGCCGGCAGATCGAGGACACTGCCCACCACTACAATGGGTTTCAGTTTGTGGGACTGGAGAGGTGAGACGATCAATCAATCAATCAATCAATCGATAATCATATCCTGACTGTAGCACTGGGGGATGGGGGAGGAGATGGCGGTCTGTCTGTCTATTTGAAACTGCCTTTCCCTTCGAAGCGGCCAATTAGTGTGTCCCGGAAGGCGTTTCGAAGGTTCTGTTTTTCAAAAGACTGGCACCATGTCTTTATCGATTTATCGATTGATTTTCAGGAACGACTCGGGTCTCTATGAGATGCGAAGTGTGACGAATCAGCTGGTGGATGATGTGAAGACGAGAGAGTGGAGCGCCGGTGGGTGGGGGATGTCTCTCTCTCTCAAATCCCTCTATCGTTATTTTACCGCTCACCTTGGAAAAGTTTACCCGGTGATCTAACTGGACTGATCAAGTAAAGCTGTGTAATGTGAAGCTGGTAAAAAAAAGTTGTACTGTTTTCCAGGCGCGCACGTTATCGGCAACAGCCCGCCGCACATTCCATTCAAGAAGGTGGTGCGCGGAAAGAGGTGAGAGAGCGGGAGAGGGAGAGAGGGAGATGGTGTGAGAGAGAGAAGAGAGAGAGAGAGAGAGGGAGAGGGGGAGAGAGAGATGGTGTGAGAGAGAGAAGAGAGAGAGAGAGAGAGAGAGATGGTGTGAGAGAGAAGAGAGAGAGAGGGAGGGAGAGGGAGAGAGAGAGAGAGATGGTGTGAGAGAGAGAAGAGAGAAGAGAGAGAGAGGAAGAGAGAGAGAGAGAGAATCTCACAGACTGCTGGAAGACTACCTGGCGATGACCCCGGAAGACGCGCCCGAGGATGAGTGGATACGGGAGCTCGTCTGGATCGGAGAGGACCAGATCAAGCGAGTATCGATTTATCGATTGATTGATTGATTGATTGATTGAATGAATATCGACAGATTGAATATTCTTCTTGTTTTGTTTGCTCAATTTAATATAATAGACGAAGGAGTTTGTAAACGAGTAGTGGAATATTGAACCGTCTGGACAGGTGCGGGATAATACTACATGTTTATTGATCTATCGATTTCTTTAGGTGTTTCCCGGACGCGCAGATTGAGCGACAGACACAGAAGGAGGAAGAGATGTACTACCCACTGACATCCATTTGTGTGAGGTGAGGAGAGAGGGAGAGAGAGAGGGGGAGAGAGAGCGCGAGAGAGAGAGAGAGATTCTTACAGATATCCGAACGAGATTCGCTACGGCACGCGCTCCTACAGCGTGTTTCTGGTGGATCAGAACGACGAGGCGACGTTCTATGAGAAGCGGATGGTGGAGGTGAGAGAGAGAGAGAGAGAGAGAGAGAGAGGGAGAGAGGGATGGAGAGAGAGGGAGAGATAGGGAGAGAGAGGGATGGAGAGAGAGGGAGAGAGAGGGAGGGAGAGGGAGGGAGGGAGAGGAAGAGAGAGGGAGGGAAAGAGAGAGAGAGAGAAAGAGAGAGAGAGAGAGAGAGAGAGAGAGAGAGAGAGAGACTCCCTCTCTAGATCCCCGAGAACGTGGCCGACGCTACATGGGCGGAGAAGACTGTCAAATTCCGTCTGCACCCCTCCGCTGCCACCAAACTCTGATCGGACTGCCCACAGATTCACTAGAGAGGGATTAGAAAGAAATATTAGAACGATAGATTGCAGTCTCTCCGAACTATTTTTGTCTTGCGATTTGCCTTCTTAACTGCCTTCACTCCGGGTTGTGGGTAGTGAAGAAATTGACCACTTTTGAATAGTGATTGTAATTTGTATTGCCTTTGTACTCGTTAAATAATAAATGAATGCACATGCGACTGACAAAAAGTGCGCCGCACTATGTGCAGTTGCGCACTCCACGCTGCCTACGCGCTATCCAATTCTTGGAGATAGTTCTGGTGTAGTTCTGATGTGGCTATCCTGGATTCGATTCCCACGGCAGCCGCATGTTTTGCGTAATTCCTCATGCGATTTCAGTCCACTTTTCAACGGGTAACTGCCCGTGGCCGGGAGACACGATTCCGAGAAAATATATACGGTCTTCGGGCTCTTCTATAGTTCTATGCTCGCAATAAGTTGCGCGCGATGGGTAGATCAGAGGAAGACGGAGAGTCAGCTCAAACAAGAGAGGCACCGTATGTATTTCGAACTGCAAGCGAGGTAGATCGAAAACTATCGCTCTGGTGCAGAGTATATATACTATAGTATAGTATAGTATATGTACCTATTTTCATATAATCGATTCTTTAGTGTCATCCATGAGATGTCCTGTGCAATGCGTGTTTCTCTTTTTTCGGCTTGCTTTCAGCTCTCTACTAGTTCGGCACTGTTGTAAAATTGAACCCGACTGTGCGATTGTAACATAGTTTATCCCATATCATCGCTACAGTACACATTTTGGTCTCAAGTACGTAAGGTGTTGTCTGTTGTCCAATGAGCCTCAATTTTTCTGTTATTTTTGTATGTATACTGTCTCTTTATATCGAATTATAGTCAAGCAACTGACTGCTTTTCTCGAATCCAATAGCTTGATTTCTTCTAGACAGTTTGGTTTTCGTAAGAATAGGTCTACCAACGCACAGCTTATTGAATGTTATAGTCACTGGCTGAAACATATTTCTAATGGCCTTGTTATTGATTGTATTTATTTTGACTTTAAAAAAGCATTTGACACAATCAATCATAAACTATTATTCAAAAAGTTGCATTCGCTAGGCATTCGTGGCAACGTTCTCGGGTGGATTCGAGCCTTCCTTTCTAACCGTTGCCAACAAGTTATGGTTGGAGATGAGCTCTCTTCTCCTCGATTTGTCAACTGTGGCGTGCCGCAGGGGTCGTGTCTTGGACCTATACGCAGATGATTTGAAAATATACTTCGCTTTTGATCCGAGTGATAATTTGGCTAAAACTATGTTTCAAAAAGCAATAGACGCTGTCGCAAGATGGGCTTTAGAATGGGGTCTGCAAATCTCTACAGAGAAAACGCAGATACTGCACATAGGCCGCCGCAATCCCAAACATGAGTATACAGCACATGGCACTACGCTCGCACCAGCTAACTCTGTAAGGGACCTTGGTGTGACTATGTGTGGCTCCTTGATTTTTGAGGACCATTTTGCGAACATTGTTAAAGGCACCCTGAATGCCATAAATGATTTTCTGAGAGTTTATCGTACAAGAGACTTGAAGGTTCTTGTGACAGCTTACACAACGTATTTCCGCTGCAAGCTAGAGTATTGTACTGAATTGTGGAACCCTCAGGATGTGGGATCAGTGAACTTGATCGAGTCGGTGCAGCGATACTATACGCGCCGAATATGTTGCCGCGCTGGCTTGTTCTCGCTCACCTATCCCCAACGCCTCCAGCTTCTTGGCCTTCAAACTCTTGAAGAACGCCGCTTTATTAACGACGTAGTGTACATTCACAAGGTTATTACTAAAACAACCTCTCTTAAATATTCTGGTCTTTTTACATTAGTCCCAACTCGGTCGCGCACATCTCACAAATATCGTCTTTTGCCATCATATGACTCGTTTCTGCGGAGCAGCGCGTTTTTTCAGAGAGTTTATGGAGTTTGGAACTCACTTCCATCTGATATTGTCGAATCTGCGAAAACCAGTAACGTGAAATCCCACTTAATAGACAATCCCCATTTGCATCCCATGTCTAAAATTCGACATTTGTAGTTGGCTTATTGTCTACTCTTTGAATGTTTCTTCTTTTTTTTTTCCTTTTTTACTATCCTACCGTAAGCACTGTTATGTTTCCTATGATGCACACGTTAAGTACTCAACACGGTAATAAACTATTATCAATAACACGCAATTGAAACATTCGGACATTCGGACCGTGAGAAAAGTAATGCAAATCTAGAATGCGCGGGTCGAAACGGCGACACACATAAAGCTATCGGGAATAATGAAATAATTTGGGCGACGCTACAAAAGGGGGAAAGGGCGGATTGATGAGATGACAAACATGGCACGTGTACATGTGTCGCTCCTTCTGCTGGTAGTCAGTGCGACAGCCACCGAAGTGATCCAAGACATCCTCGAACCACCCAAGACAGTAGCTTGCGCTGAGGCGAAACCCTCTGTACAGGTACGCGGCTCTCTCTCCCCTCTCTCTCTCTCTCTCTCTCTCTCTCTCTCTCCCTCTCTCTCTTTCAGTGGTTCCCCAACGGCAAGCACGACGAGTGCTTCGCCTTCAGACACCACGGATGCGTGGTCGACGGCGACTCCACGCCGCACTTCTCCGACTTCGGATACTGCCAGCATCAGAGTGAGTTGGAATCAGCCGAGACAGCTTCAGTAATTCGCATCACTGCGGCGAATCGAGACATGCTAGTTAGATTCGCACCGTATCGTAGGCCAGATCACTGGTCGGTGGCATCTTTGTATCTCTTCTGTGAAAGAAGTTATGCGCGATCTCGTGCTCGCACTAGACGAAAGGCCAGCGTGTTTCGTGTCCTTCCTTCCCGTCACTACTTTTCTCAACTTGCACTTTGCGTGTAGTCCGCCCCGCCGCCGCCGCCAGCGTCTCATGCGCGCCGGGTTTGCATTGTTTCGACTCGCCGCGCCGCGTGAGAATCTTCAACGGCGGCATGCACTGACTTTGCACTTTCAAATGGCGGCCGCGCTGCGCGGGCTGATGCGGCGCGTGCCAGCGATCAGTGGGCCGAGCCGCGAATTGAACTTTCCAACTACTTGCAGACGGCGGCTTCCGACGCGAGGACTCCGTCTACAACTGCGCGCACGACCGCGACACCCTCTTCTACCGACCCCATCCCGACCTCGACGGACCCCGGCCATTCCAGACGACCAAGCTATACCACCTCATCCGACCCGCCTTCCCATACATGGAGTGCATGACCGATCCCGCGCCCAAGATTCCCGTCAAGCTGATTCAAAACATCAACCCGCAGACAGTGGAGAATCTTGTGAGTAGAGAGGGAGAGAGAGAAAGAGGGAGAGAGATCTGTTTGCTCGTCAGCTCCGTCCGGAGGCGTTGCTTGGTCAATGCGGTGAGCGTGGAACGTGTTTGGGAGGAGTGACCTTGGGCCCATGGAGGACATCGCAGTGCTGCGATTCCAAATATGAAGGTCGATCAAAGTTTACCTCAAGTAGCACATAATGGTGTGAACGTCACGCTAACAGTAAAGATGCGTACATGCAAATATCGAGGTAGCAAGTGCTCATTATTACTATGGCACAGTGTGCTAACTGTGCTACATAGTATGGTGTGAATGAAACACGTCAATTTCCAGGACTACGCGATAAAATAAAACCGACGTGTCCGTACGGAGAGCTGGTTTCGGTGACGAATTTCAAGCTCAACACGACGCACCTGCTCAAGGTTTGGAGAGAAGAGAGAAGGGAGAAAGAGAGAGAAAGAGTTGGAGAGAGAGAGAGAGAGAGAGAGAGAGAGAGAGAGAGAGAGGGAGAGAGAGAGAGAGATTGTTTCCAGGGTGTGAAGTGAAGAGAGAAAGAGAGAGTTGGAGAGAGAGAGAGTTGGAGAGAGAGAGAGAGAGAGAGAGAGAGAGAGGGAGAGAGAGATATTGTTTCCAGGGTGTGAAATGTGCTCACTCGTTCTGCCCTCGTGATTCCATCTGTGTGGAGACGCCCTTCTACGCCTACTGTTGCCAGTTCTAATTCATTGTAATAAACGCTCGTTCATCATTTCAACCCCACTTTCACAGGTCACAATAGAGAATTGTCAGGGTGGGATAGAATGCATTCATAGCTGATTTCTGAAAGATTTTATCTAAATGTGTCCACACGAGGCCATGTTTTCTGGATAGATTGTGTCCGGAAACATGGCCTATTCTACAATCCTGCAAAAGGCGCATCGATTCCTATTCAATGCATCAAAAGTTATGACAAAACGGATCTGCGGAATCTGAGCGGAGTAAAATAATCATCCTTTGAGCACTCTACATGTTGTACACAAATTGCTTTCAAAAACGCTGTCTATGAAAGAAAGAGCGCGATAAATCTAAAAAATAAAAAAATAAAACCACCCAACTCTCGCCAACAAGTTTATTCAAAACTAGCCAAACGCAATGCGAAATTGAGTATACTTTCTGGCCCTGAGGAGGCGAGGGCGGAGGCGATCCATGAGTTCCTCCTGAATACAGTACTCTATTTCATTTCGTTCTTTTCTTCTTCTTTTTTGTTCCTCGTTCTTTTTTTCTTCTTTTTTGAGTACTCACCGACACAGCCTGGCACATGCTCTTGTTGGGGATGCAGCCCCTAGCCCTGCACTCGTCTTTCTCGCAAGCGATCTTCGAGTCTTCCGCATAGAGAACGTAACACCTATGACATTTATCGTGATATCTATCGTTTATGAACTCACTTGTGAGTCTCGTGAGTTCTCGTCCTCAAGCAAACGACGCATAAGCCGCCGCGAAGAGCCTTCTCCCCTTCTCGAGCCTTTCGGCAGGGCCGAAAGGCTTCCATCAGGCGCGTATACTCTCCCGCTTCGTGGGATAGCTAAATTCTCTTGGGCCATCATGATATTAGCCTATACTACGTACCATTCGGCAGAATGCACATTGCTTCACAACTCCTGCGCTTCGCCAATTGCGCCCTCAAGCCTTGAGCTTCCGCTTGCGCAGACACCGCTTTCGAGAATAGTTCGTTGGAGTTCATCCAAGACGATGATAATCTGATACGATGAGGGAATATAACATTGGCCTAAGGCATTATTCACGCAGCATGGGACTAGGGTGTAACATAGGGCTCCTAGTCCAACCAAGGCTAGAATTACAACCACTGAATAGTAACAGTTACTTACAAAAGTCCTGATAGAACCTCTAATGTCCGGGAAGTGGAGCCCATCTGTCACCTCAATTGAGCGAGCTTCTGATTCCCGCCATAGCTGATCATTGCTCACATAATCGAGCGTTCCGATAATTGGGATTGCAATTGACATTGAGCCACATGTTATATTGCATAGATCTCGCACTGATTGTACTGCACAGCGCATCCGAATCACGTTGTGATGACCGGATGGCCACCGCACTTCGATATGTCGATGAAATTGTCCCGGCAGCGAATTCGCGCTGTCGCCTCGTTCACTGCCTGACAGTCCTCTTTCCGAATACGTACCGTACGTTTCTAATAGCACTACTCCAATACATGTGGAGAGGTTGAGAAGTGTAGGTACTGAAACGTGGGCATCAATGAAAGAGAAAACCCGGCAGAAAGTACCTGATTTGTGAGCTGTGTTGAGTATTGAACGGGACGGGTTCTTTTTCTACTCCGGAGGTGCGATTTCGTAATCGTAATAGAAGCGCGGCACTGTTCATGATAAACATGATGATGATGAACAGCATGTGGTGTGACATCGATACATTCGACAAACATGCACCGAGAATGTATGCCTGAAACAAAGAGAATGCAATGTTTGTAAATGTAAATTGACGAAAAAACAAAGTATGAGGAAAGAAAAGAAAAGGACATGGTGAGCCGCGAAGCGCTTTTCTGTTCTGGTGAGAAAGACAGCTCAGTGGGCAGGAGTGAGGACGAAAAGTGTAATGCAATAAACCACCGAGGATCACTCGTCTCTCGTCTCTCTCTCTCTCTCTCTCTCTCTCTCTCTCTCTCTTTCTAGGCAATATTGTTTATCAATTGTACATTAAATACAATAATTACGCTAGATCAAGGTGGAACACCATCTTACCATCTAGAAAATATGTGAATTATAAAAGAAAGAATCCTCTACTCCTCGACTGAATTGAAGATTATTTAGAGTACAATACAATCGGATTGTGTTCTTTGTCCACCCAAACTTGACCATACACATACTTGTGTGCAGTAAGTACAAACATCTTTGATTGTTCTGCGCAATAAAAGAGGTTTGAGATCAAGTTCTTTCAGTCTTTGATCATACTCAAGTTTCGGACAAAAACGTTTTGTAATTTTTTTTGAATTTTCTCAACTGGATCCCAGTAAGTATGACGTAGAAAAAAATTTCCGGTGTTCGTATATGCCTATACAAGCCTAATTCTTCAAAAGAGAGCGCCAAAAAGTGCAAAAAAGACCATTTTTCAGTCACTCAAAAACACGTCCAATACCCTTAGGCTTGTGTGCACACGCATATGTAGGCCTAAAATAGTCACAAGTAAGCCTAAAGTCACCGAAAACTGCACGATAAACTATTCATTTTGAATGAAAACGCGAAAACGAAAAAAATTGAGTGAAAAGTGAAAAGTGAAAACCCATCGGGCATCCGTCAAATGTAGCCAAGATTGCAGAGTGCATGATCCATCGGCACTCAGCACCCACTTCATTCAACCGAAAAGTTCGCGTACTGCCTTCATTTCCAACACAGAACACTCTAAAACTACTAGTTTTCCGGGCCCTAACGCGCATTTCAAAATCCTCCTTTTTAAAAATACCTCAATCCATGACACGATTAAACCCCACTTCGCATACGCGTAGCTCTTCGCGCGCGGACTCAAAAAATCCAATTCCAAAACACATATGTAGATCCACCCAAACTACCCCCATTCACACCCTAACAACTCCCATACAACCTCCGGATAGCTAATTAGCATAAATACAAAGTCTGGATCCATGAACCTGGTATAGATCATGGTTGATGGCTTATGCCACCCTGTGCTATACGCTTATACCACCCCTGGGTGGCATAAGCTTTTCCGGTCATAACTTTTTTTCAAAACTGACTCTCACTTCTCTAATTTAGCGGGTTAGAAAGCTCTACTCGCCGGCTTTCTAACGGACTACTATCATCTATACTTTACTTTACTAGTGGGGGGACCCTTCGGATCGAAATACTTTTTGTCCCGAATTCACTTCAAACTACTCCTAAAATCTTCTAATCAAAGGAGGAAAGGGCAATAGGGGAATGTATTGATGAGCGTTCTTTCCAACGCGACTTTCCCTCAACCGCCTATTCTCACAGGGCCTGGATCTGAAGCGAGAAGTCATGGTCGATTCGGTTACGCCAGTAGTGCTGTCGGATTTGAAAGAGGAGGAGGAGGAGGAGACAAATCAGCCGCCGTTCGACACCTGGGACGGCAAGAGTGAAGTGAAAGAGGAGGTGGAGTAGATGTCCATGTAGTTTCATGTTGTTCATTGTTGCATAAATGATTTTCATAAATGTTGTTATTTAGACTTTGAGTGTTGTGTTGATCTGATTCGGTCCAGCGACCGTGCGATAGCGATAAGCGCTTGCAAGATGGGCGAGAAGGGATGGGGACAGTGATTTTTGTATGATGGAGAATTGCGATAAATTGTATTTTATTGGCGTTCGATGTGGTTGTCTCCAACTGATAAGGTTCGCTGACCGTGTGATATCTGCCTGACTTGTTTTGTTTTCAATGTGTTGTGACAGATCTATGTACGATGGAGAGCGACGAAAAGCCAGCGACGGTAGACGGTGTTGGAACAGGAGTGGCAGGGAGTAGTGTTGGACAGGTGGGGAGTGAGAGAGAGAGAGAGAGAGAGAGAGATGGAGGGGGAGAGAGATGAAGGGAGAGAGAGGGCGGCGGGAGATGATAGGAGAAAGTTGTTCTCAGGCTGTGAAGAATACGTGCTACACGGTGCATCTTCCGAACAAGACTTTCCGTTCACGACTCTCCGCACCCGCGGGTGCGGCGTCTTCGAAAGAACAAGAGGTGAGAAGAGAGAGGGAGGGGAGAGAGAGAGAGAGAGAAAGAGAGAGAGAGAGAGAGCTGAGAAGGAGGAAAAGATACGACACGCGATGGCTCACACTCAGTGACATCTACACGCGTTTGTAGATGAGATGATGTGATAGCAAGGTAGCTGGGGTCGAGAATTGGGTTGGGGATGCCCTAGGGCGTGCAAGGTTTGTCAAAAGGAGAGGTGGGCGATTCAAGATCAGGTGAGTATGTATATTATCGATGGTCGCCTTCCAGGAGAAGAAGGCTCGTCGTGTGGCGGCACGGGCGAGGTGGATAGAGAGGCTCGGCAAGGTCGCGCCGGATAAGGTACTGAGAGAGAGGAGAGAGAGAGAGGGGAGAGAGAGGGAGAGGGAGAGGGAGAGAGAGAGTTCACCCTGTGCTTGCTGCCGAGCGGTGGCTAGGCCGGCTCATTCTGACGCGACGGAGATAAAGCGTGAGCAGTCTTGTGCAGTTATTCGAAGTAGTCGGAGTGCAAAACAGTTTGAAGTGTGGCTACTGCGTAGTTTCACTTTGGATAGACAGACCGTTCCTTTACTATTCGTTTCAGCTGCCAAGGGAGCGCGCGCGTTTGAAGATTCAGGAACACTTTGAGGCCAAGTCCGGCAATGTGGGTTGGAGGAAAACTGGATTTTTCATGCAGTGTCGTTCGATCATTGTATCGTATTACAATAAACTGCGTGAATAGAATCAATGTAGAGAGGTAGTCACTAGCCACCGAGAAAAGAAGGTTTAGGTATCAGAAGTAAACCACGCGTGGAAGGGCTTCGCCAGGGAGGAAAGACCGGCGAAGAAAGGAGGAGAGGGAGTGGAGCAGAAGGCCGAGTGCACTGGCACACTCGAGGTACGTTTTTCTTGTTTGTTCCGTCGTTATTCCTTTGTTGTGCACACAATATGTGTATTGTATTGTATTCTCGATCTGTTTTCAGGCGTTGCAACAGCGTAGCCAATCGATCGTGTCGGAAGGAGAGGTGAAACAAGAGGTGGGATCGTGTGGTTGCATCTTTTCTATTGATCGATATCCAGACTACCGTGGCGCCTCCCCTGTCTGTCAACCCGACGGAGAAGACAACACCGCGGAAGGCTGACGAAGTGAAGCAGGAGGCAGAGGATCGGGCAGTGGCCAGCACTTCACAGAAGGTGAGAACATTGGTGTTATACATTATATAATGGGGCATGAAAGTAGACCCTTTCAAGATGGTCAGGAAAGAGAGATCACCTCCCCATGTTTTTGAAGTGGAAGTTGTGGCAGGGTAACTCCCCCCCTGTTTTAGGAAAGTGCCTGTGCCCACTATATATGTATGGTGACTAGAGATGGTCCGGTTAACCGTCATTTCGGTTATTTTTCCGGTTTTCGGTTTTATAACCGGTTCGGTTAACCGGTTAACCGGAAACCGTTTTGATTTCGGTTAACCGGTTAACCGGTTAACCGAACCGAAAAACCGTGACAGAAACCGGTTTTCGGTTAACCGAACCGGTTAACCGAATCTGTCGGTTAACCGGTTCGGTTAACCGTTCCCTGTAGCTGACTGTCTAGGCTAAGTTCGACGCTCGTATTGTCAAATTTCTCGAGTTTTGTGATGTAACAATGGCGGTAACTGACAAATAAGATTGAATTTCGCGCTATCTTTGATGATCTCACACCTTCAGTGTCGGTTTCGATAACCGAAAACCGGTTAAAACCGGTTAACCGGAACCGGTTTTTTGAAGTCACGGTTCGGTTAAAGGAACAGTGGCGCTATTTTTTCGACCCAGACTTGATACTTGAACCATTTGACAACAAAACAAACAAAAAAAGGACTGTTTAAGTCTGTAACCCCGTTACCCCGCCAAAAACCGCAGTGGTTGTGGTTTTTATTTTTTGAATGCGCGGGAAAACGCGACGCGTGTGTGACGCGGTGCGTGCACCGCCAAGAGAGAACAGCTGTTTTCTATTTGTTTTTACTTTTTGATTGTTTATTCTGTAATAAGCTTTGTATATTGTGTTAATCAATTTCCGAAGATCTGATTGACATCACGCGAACGTTTTAGAATGTGATGAGATGGTGGTGTTCAGCCGATGTACCGCGAAAGAAACAGTTTATTCCGACGTTTCGCCTTTATGTGTGTCTTCTCTTAGTTAATTATATGTGTATGATTTCAGCTTTGCCTGCGTGCGCGGTGATGCGTTGACAGGCCGGGCTGCGCGGCGCGTTCAGTTCCGCACGAACAGACAAGTGAGTTTTCAAGTTCTTTCATCTTTTGTTTTCTAATAATACGTTTGTTATACATATAATTTCCATGATTATGTTCAGGTAGTCGCCGTGCTCGGCGAGCTGCTGGCCGCCAACGTCTGCCGTCTCCACCGAGCTCGATCTCGTCGCCCTCTCACACAACCTTGTGAAGTGAGTATTTTGTATTGTGTTCATTTATTTATTTTATAATAACACGCTTATTATTTAATATCGCTAGAACTCTATTTGCAGTTCGTGTTGGTACTGCCGGGCTGAACTACACGGATCAACCTGAAGAACAAGGCAAGTGAGTATGCTATATGTTTTCGTGCGAAGTTGTTTGTCAAAAGTTGCTTACCAAAACTGTATTTGTTAGGAATGTACCACACTATGATACGAGTTGCTTGTATACATACATTGTTTTGTTCAGATGTCGACGATCAGAGTGGCTCGCCGCCGTCCCGCCCACGTTCCCAGGAAGGAGAAGAAGGAGCGATGGAGGAAGAGTAGATTTTTGTATTGTTGTTCCTACTAGTTCATTGTAGGTTCGTTTGTTGGTATTATATACATGAAAGATGTCTTGCAATAAAGTTGATTTTTTTCTTAGACTGAGAGTGTTTGTGAAACGTATGTGTGGATAAGCCCGTGTGTAGCTTGTGTTTGTGGGGGATGTTTTCATTTCGTGTGGTTTCATGTTTGGGAATCTAGCTGAAACATACAATTTATGGTTCTTTGCGTTGTGTTATGCTCTCTCCGGTGTTATCATCAATGTATTCAGCTCTCCTTCTATCTGCCTCTATGGCGCAGCTGGTTAGAGCGGCCGCCAGTGATCTTGAGGTCGCGGGTTCGAATCCTGTCTGATCATTTTTGCGCATACAGCCGTTCTTCTGAAGCGCGCGAAATTTGAAATTTTCAAATCCCCACGGTTCTGCTAGACGCCCCTGTTCCTTTAACCGGTTAACCGAAAACCGTTTTAAAATCGGTTAACCGGTTAACCGGAACCGGTTTTTCGAAGTTTCGGTTCGGTTAACCGGTTAAACCGAACCGAAAAACCGTGAAGAGTTTAACCGGACCATCTCTAATGGTGACCACTCTCCGTATACACCTATCCGTACATGTCCTTTCAGCAGCATCTCTCGCAGTCTAGACTCGAAGGAAGGAAGCGACTGGCGGAGTTGTATGGGGCGTGGGATGAGGAGAAGGGAGATGGATCGAGAGGCACGGACAGCTACCAAGACGCCGTCGATGCGAGGCGGAGGAGCGAGGAGGCGAGGGCGATGCAACAGAACACGGCGGCGCTGCACAGACAGTGGGAGAAGGAGGTGAAGCGTGTTCTTGTCGCGTTTTTCAGCTTTGATACGCATTAGAGAGGGCGCGCAGCGCCCTCTCTCTTGGGTTAAAATAAGGCTCGCGCCAGAATTTTCAAGTAGCGATATCCAAAGGACATGTTAGCAACAATGTGAAGTCTTCCAATTTATGTTAGTTAGATTCGCACGGTTCCATAGGGCAGATCACTAATTGACGGCATCTTTGTATCTTTTCTCCGAAAGAAGTTATGAGCGATCTCGCACTCGCACTAGGCGAAAGGCCAGCGTGTGGGTGGGTGTCGTTTCCAGTCACGCTAGCTGATAGCTAGCCCTCTGCTGGCGGGCGAGCGCGAGAGCACGCGAGAGAGCACGCTGTTTGGAGAGAGACAGATGTACTTTGGTGGCTGCGATCAGTAGGAATTTAGTAAGGGGAGAGAGAAAGAGAGAACGAGAGAACGAGAGAACGAGAGAACGAGAGAACGAGAGAACGAGAGAACGATATAACGAGAGAAAAGGAGAAAAAGAGAGGAGGGAAGGAGGGAAGGAGAGACGGAGAGAACGAGAGAACGAGAGAACGAGAGAAGGATAGAAAGAGAGAACGAGAGAACGAGAGAACCAGAGAAAGAGAGAAAGATATAAAAAGAGAACGAGAGAGCTAGAGAACGAGAGAAAGAGAGAAAGGGAGAAGGAGGGAAGGAGGGATGGAGAGAAGAAGAGAAGGATAGAAAGAGAGAACGAGAGAACTAGAGAACGAAAGAAAGAGAGAAAGAGATAAAGAGAGAACGAGAGAAAGCGAGAACGATATAACGAGAGAATTAGAGAACGAGAGAAAGAGAGAATGGGAGGAGGAGGGAAGGAGGGAAGGAGAGAAAGAGAGAAAGAGAGAACGAGAAAACGAGAAAACGAGAGAAAGAGAAAACGAGAGAAAGAGAGAACGATATAACGAGAGAGCTAGAGAACGAGAGAAAGAGAGAAAGGGAGAAGGAGGGAAGGAGGGATGGAGAGAAGAAGAGAAGGAGAGAAGGAGAGAACTAGAGAAAAAAGAGAAAGAGAGAAAGAGAGAAATAGAGAAAGAGAGAAAGAGAGAAAGAGAGAAAGAGAGAAAGAGAGAAAGAGAGAAAGAGAGAAAGAGAGAAAGAGATATTGAGAGAACGAGAGAAAGAGAAACCGATAGAAAGAGAAAACGAGTGAAAGAGAGAACGATATAACGAGAGAACTAGAGAACGAGAGAAAGAGAGAAAGTGAGAAGGCGGGAAGGAGGGAAGGAAAGAAGGAGAGAACGAGACAACGAGAGAACGAGACAACGAGACAACGAGACAACGAGAGAACGAGAGAACGAGAAAACGAGAGCACGAGAGAACGAGAAAAAGAGAGAACGATATAACGATATAACGAGAGAAATAGAGAACGAGAGAAAGAGAGAAAGAGAGAAGGAGAGAAGGAGGGAAGAAGAGAAGGAGAGACGGAGAGAACGAGAGAACGAGAGAACGAGAGAACGAGAGAAGGATAGAAAGAGAGAACGAGATAAAGAGAGAACGAGAGAACGAGAGAACGAGAGAACGAGAAAACAAGAGAAAGAGAGAACAAGAGAAAGAGAGAACGAAAGAAAGAGAGAACGATATAACTAGAGAACGAGAGAACGAGAGAAAGAGAGAAGGAGGGTGGTAGGAGGGAAGGAGGGAAGAAGAGAAGGAGAGACGGAGAGACGGAGAAAACGAGAGAACGAGAGAACGAGAAACGAGAAACGAGAGAACGAGAGAACGAGAGAAAGAGAGAAAGAGAGAAAGAGAGAAAGAGAGAACGAGAGAAAGAGAGAACTGGAGAACTAGAGAAAAAGAGAAAGGGAGAAGGATGGAAGGAGGGAAGGAGAGAAGAAGAGAAGGAGACACGCGAGAACGAGAGAACGAGAGAACGAGAGAACGAGAGAACGAGAGAAAGAGAAAACGAAATAACGAGAGAACTAGATAACGAGAGAACGAGAGAACGAGAGAAAGAGAGAAAGGGAGAAGGGGGGAAGGAGGGAAGGAGAGAAGGAGAGACGGAGAGACGGAGAGAACGAGAGAACGAGAGAACGAGAGAACGAGAGAACGAGAGAAAGAGAGAACGAGAGAAAGAGAGAAAAGAGAGAAAAGAGAGAACGAGAGAAAGAGAGAAAAGAGAGAAAGGGAGAAAGAGAGAACGAGAGAACGAGAGAACTAGAGAACGAGAGAAAGAGAGAAAGGGATAACGAGAGAACGAGAGAAAGAGAGAACGAGAGAAAGAGAGAACGAGAGAAAGAGAGAAGGAAAGAAGGAGGGAAGGAGGGAAGGAGGGAAGGAGAGGAGGAGAGGAGGAGAGAAGGGGAGAAGGAGAGAAGGAGGGAAGGAATGGGAGGAGAGAAGGAGGAAAGGAGAGGAGGAGAGAAGGAAAGAAGGAGAGAAGGAGGGAAGGAATGGAAGGAGAGAACGAGAGAACGAGAAAATATCGAAAAAAAATTTGAAATGAAATTGATGAAATAATGAGAGAAGAACATGTTACATGTATGAAGACGAGAGAGAAAATTTCTATGAAATTCAACAAAAGGACATATATTATCTTTTAAAAGTACTTCCGTAAAAAGTGTTGTTTGTGTTAACCTGATTCAAGAAAAGCGCATGCATATATTATTAATTTTCGAAAAATCAAATCGTAAACACCTGAACATGAAAACTAACACAAACTTGCTCTTTCAAAACGTTGAATAATTTTTGAATAATTAATGTTGAATAATTCCATGTTTTGTTTTTTTTGACATTTATACCTGAAACATTGAGTCAAACAACATCACGAATAACATTTTATTTTACTGATAAACCATAAATAATAAACCGCAAAAAACACTAAATAAACAAAACAATCGTATTATTCTGAATGTTACGTGTAACTATTCTATATTCGTTTGAAAGAGCAAGTTTGTGTTAGTTTTCATGTTCAGGTGTTTACGATTTGATTTTTCGAAAATTAATAATATATGCATGCGCTTTTCTTGAATCAGGTTAACACAAACAACACTTTTTACGGAAGTACTTTTAAAAGATAATTCGATGCTTATGCGCGGCAAAGCCTGTGGTATGAACATGCATTGAGTGTTAGAGAGTGGCACAGGCTAACGGAACGGCAAAGAGAATGGACGAACAAGTAGCGGTCTGTCTCCGGATAGCCTCAAACCACTCCAAACATAAACGGCTTGTCATTGTTTTGAAACCGTCTGATACGACTGACCATATCTTCATAAGAGAGCAACGAAACACCCATCTCGTCCCCATTTGATTGTCTTTTCCAGAAGCGTCGTCTGCTGGCTATGGAGAAACGCGCGGAGCGTGCGCGGCTGGAGGAGGAGGCGCGCCGGCGGAAGCCCCCCAAGCAGCCCGATCCACTGAAGAAGGCAGAAGAGGCGGAAAGGCGCGCGAGGGAGAGCGAGCAGCGGCGGCGGGTGGGCCTCGAGTCGTGGCACATCAACCAGGAGAGGTTGGAGCAGGAGCAGCGGCAGAGGGAGCAGGAGCAGAACCGGCAGAGGTGCGTGTGGTTGTGGAGGCAGAAGCGGGAGAAGTTGGAGCAGAAGGAGAGACAGCGGAGGGAGCGGGAGGAGGAGGAGGAGGAGGCGAGTACACGAAAGAAGAGACGATCGGAGGAGAAAGGAGAGGAGGAGGAGGAGGAGGAGGAGGAGGAGAAGTGTGCGCGAAAGACGACGGGAAAGGAGGCAGGAGAGAATGGAGAGGAGGAGGAGCAGGAGGAGGAGGAGCAAACTAGGGGGAAGAAGAAGCGGCCTCCGAAGGAGAAGCTGGTCCAGATCGAGGATTCCGAAAAGGATAGAGTGGCAGAGGAGGAGAAGGTGGGAATCAATCAATCAATCGTTTATCCGGAATCGTTATATCTGAATATGACAACACAATCATTATGTTATGAAGCATACAGTAGTGCCTAAGATGCTAAATACATAGGCTAACACCGGGGAAAGACAAGTAGGCTGACGAGGTTAGTGGCGGAAATGGTGGGACGAATAGTAGACGTTCTCTTTTCAGATGCTGAACGAATTGGAGGAGACGTTGGCGCTGGCGGATCTGGAGCTGAAGTGGAAACAGGTTGGGGTGACGGGAGAAGCGAGGACGGCACGAACGGAGAAGGAGCAGGAGGAGAAGGAGAAAGAGGAGGAGCGGAGGAGGCGCGAACAGTTCGAGCAGACGTTCGACTGGAAGAGAGCGCCGCTGGTGTGTGTGAGAGTGAATCTCTCTCTCTCCTTTCTATCCCTCTCTCTCTTTCTCTCTCCCTCTCTATCTTTCTCTCTCTCTCTCCCCTCTCTATCTCTGTTTTTCTAGGACACTGACGTGGAGAAGTGGCGTAATCGAGGCGAGTGGCCGTCGCCGCCGATCAAAACACACGACAAGGAGAGAATGGTGAAGATGATCCCGGAGCTCAGCGACGAGCAGTGGAAGGAGAAGGTGGGATTTCTCTTCCTCTCTCCCTCTCCTCCTCTCTCTCTTCTCTCCCTCTCTCCCCCCCCTCTTTCTCTTTCTCTCTCCTCTCTCCCCTCTCTCCTTCTCTCAGTCTCCCTCCCCCTCTCTCTCTCTATTCTCTCCCTCTCCCTCCCTCTCTTCCTCCCCCTCCCCCTCCCTCTCTCTCTCTCTCTCTCTCTCTCTCTCTCTCTCTTCTCTCCCTCTCTTCCTCCCTCTTTCTCTTTCTCTCTCCTCTCTCCCCTCTCTCCTTCTCTCAGTCTTCCTCCCCTCCTCTCTCTCTCTTCTCTCCCTCTCCCCCTCCCTCTCTCTCTCTTCCTCCCCCCTCCCCCTCCCTCTCTCTCTCTCTCTCTCTCTCTCTCTTTTCCCCCTCTCTCCCTCCCTCTTTCTCTTTCTCTCTCCTCTCTCCACTCTCTCCTTCTCTCAGTCTCCCTCCCCCTCTCTCTCTCTTCTTTCCCTCTCCCTCTCCCTCTCTCGCCTACAGGAGCGTCGTCGCGCATCGGCCGTGTCTCGCTGTAATGCGAAGCGCGCTCGTCTCGGATTGCCTCCCATCGACCTGAACTTGATCAAGAAGATTCGTGGACCGGGACGCAACGTGAGTCCCGTATGTGCTGGTCCCTTTCCACGATGTCCATTATGAGGTCCTTTTCTAATGCACATGCACTGTGAGTCCCGTATGTCCTGGTCCCTTTCCACTCTGTACATCATAAGGTTCTCTTTCGAGTCTAGTTGCGAGTTTAGTATAGTTGTATTCTAGTATCAAGGTGGACACTCGGGTAGATCGGAAGAAGACGGAAATACTGTAGCTTGCAAAAGAAGAGACAGTCCGAACTCTATTTCACCCCCTTTCAGCTGATTCCGCCTCGGGAGGTGCCGACGGAGCAGAAGGAGGAGGAGGAGGTGGAGCAGAAGGAGCAGTGCCACTCTCTCCTTCTATCCGAGGAGAAGTACGTGGTGGAATCCACGCCGGCGCTGCTCTCAGATGTGAAGGTGGAACCGGTTGAGGAGGAGAGAGGAGAGGAGAGCATGTTTGGAGAGGTGAAGGCAGAGGTCAAGGAAGAGGTTGAGTAGACTATCTTTGTTGTTTCGTCAGGATTTTTTGTTATATAAAGAATATTTCCCGTAACGGTTTGTATATGAAAATTTGATTTCGGATCGCCCTGGTCACTCGGTTCATAGTTTTACCGTGGAATACTTGTTATTTCTGAACAAGAGATGAATGATATCAAAGGTCAGGCTCGAGCTGAGCGTGAGGACAGGAGAACAGTTAACGAGGTTATCATTTCCTAATTTTCCTTGTTATTTTGTTTTGTATGTGCAAAACATTCATATTCTCAATGTATTTATCGATGTCCTTCATGAATACACAATTGTGGAACGGAACCCTAGTGATTTGCCAATGGGAAGTGAGTGACGCGAGTAGAACAGATGGATGTAAGAGTGTTTAAATCGGTTGGATCGAATCGTTTGTAAGATGTGGTTGAACGCGCGTGTCTCACTCGGCCGATCGCTGCGAGTGAGAGATGGACTCGCACGACGGCCGAATGTCCTCGCCACGCACCGTCGCCACCCACATGTCGTGCTTCGTCGTCGCCTTCTAGATTACTGTAGTCAGGCTACTGTACTCTTGTCTACACTATATTTAGTACTTCAGTATTTGACACAGTACCTTGAGTACTGTACGGCATTTGGTACAGTATTCAATACTACTGCACATACAGTTCATGAATACTGTACTGTAGTTGATACGGTACCTTGAGTATGTGTCCCATGTCGAAGATGAAGCGCGACGAGGCCTTGTGCTCCGGGTCAGAGTAGGATTGCAGCATAGCCTCCTAGAACGAAGGGGTAGAGGGAGTGGGAGAGTGAGTGGTGCCTTTTTGGGTGCGATCTCCTCTGGCTCATTCCACTTCTTGTCAACGCGATACAGCCGGCCCTTGTACGTGCTGCAAGAGCGGCTCTAGATAATCACAGTTCGAAAAAGTTCGACCGCTGTAAGACAGCATTCAATTTCGTCTTCACTCTTTACTCTCAGAGTAAATCACGGTCACCTTACCGTCACTTTAGCTAAAGTGACGGTAAGGTGACAGTCAGATTGCGGTCACTTTAGACGCTAAAGTGACGGTCAGATTGCGGTCAGATTGAAAGGGGCGGGCCAGAGCGAGTGGCGGGTGACGTCATCATCACTCATTAGTGCGTAAACAAAGTGGAGTAGTTGACGTTGAACGAGTGGCGCCGCTTCCACTTCTTCTTCCACGTCTTCTTCGTTGCCAGAATCGTCATCTTCATCGTCGTGGACTTCTACCGACTCCCGACTTGGGAGACGCGGGCGCGAAAAACACATTTCGTGACGGACCACAACGCTGAAGGTGGATGGGGATGCGTCCACGACGATGAAGATGACGATTCTGGCAACGAAGAAGACGTGGAAGAAGAAGTGGAGGCGGCGCACCCCGTTCAACATCAACTACTCCACTTTGTTTACGCACTAATGAGTGATGATGACGTCACCAGCCACTCGCTCTGGCCCCGCCTCTTTTCAATCTGACCGCATTCTGACCGTCACTTTAGCGTCTAAAGTGACCGTCACTTTACCAATGTTTTCCTGAGTCTGCGATCGCGTATTTCTGTGCTCTCTCTCTCACTGCTTTGTCATCACCCAGAAAACAATTCGTGCGCACCCACCCCGGCTGCTTGGTGATATCGGCCAGAATCATCTCGATCATTCGCTCCAGCGGCGTGTTCGTCTTCAGCTCGATGTCCTTGCGCCGGGGCTTGTCGGCCTGGCCGTCGGCGTTCTTGCGCAGCATCTTGAACTTGACGTTGACGAGCATGATGGCGTCGTTGAGGCTGCGCGTCTCGCCCTCTCCGTCCGCCTCGTCCTCCAGCAACTCGTTCAACACGTCCCCCGCCGGCGTGTAGTCGCGCTTCTTCGGACGAGTCGCCGCCGCGTCCGCAATCTTCGGCGGCGTGCTGGGAGACACCGACACTGACGACATCTCTAACGGATATGGTATACGGTATTCTACCGTATGCTGCAGAATACCGTACCTTGGATGGAGACTCGACGGGCGGCGGCGGGACGCGGATGCTCTTGCTGGAAGAGGAGGAGTCGTCGGTCTTTTGCTGCTGCTTGCGCCCTTCCTCCTCCATGGACTTGACAGTCTTCGCCACGCTGGCCTTCGAGCTCTTCTCCGCGGCGGCGGCGGCAGTTGGCGACGTCACGGGTTTGTCCTTGACGACCGTCGGCTTGGGCTTCGCAACGCTGGTCTACAAGATTTTTTTCTGTTCGGCGTCTCAAATTCTCAGGTCAAAACATAACCACCAGTTCGTGCGAGAACCCCAGGCTCACCTTCTTTGCCCTCTTGCCCCTGTTGGATGGCGCGGGCCGGGGCGCGCCCAGCTCGCTGTACGTGTTCTTCTTCTCGATGGCGGCGCACTCGATGCTCTGCATCCGCCGTGCCTTCTCCCGCTCCTCCTTCTTCAGACGCGACTGCGTGCGCTCCGAAGTCTCCTATCAAACTCGATCATGTATCAAACAGCTTTCTGAGGATCTTTTGCCAGCAAAAGTCGAGTCTGACCTCTACTTAAGTAACGGTCAGGCTCTTCAAATCAGTGCCAAATGCCATGCAATACGCCTTCCAACTATATATCTCCGAAATGCCCAACCACTTCGAACTACTTGGGAAACGGTTTCCGAGACTGACGTCTTCAGTACATGAAGTCATGTGTACCTCGGGGACGGGTTGCTTCGCGGCGTTGGCGTCGGCGGCGGTGCGCTTGGAAGCAGCCAGGTGGTCTTCGAGGGACATGAGAGAGTGGCACTGCACAGTCGACTCGGACGGCAGGGAGGCGACCGAGAGCGCCGGCGAGGCAGCCGCACTACTGCTGCTGCAAATTCATATCGTGATGCTTGCTTTTATTAATCGATTAATCATGATTACCAAGGGAATTTGATTAATCATGATCAATCAGCACAACACTAAATACTACAAGCTAGACATAGATAGAGGGACGCACCTCAGCGGGTAGTGCTTGTTCTTCTCCTGGCTGGTCTCCGTGCTGGGCGCCTTCTCGAGCGCGCGCTTCTCCCCACTCTGCTTCTGCCGCCGGAACCACTCGCCGTAGGTGGAGATGAACTGCCGCATCCGCTCCTTCCTAGACTTGGGTGAGTGCGCCCTGCAACGGAGGCGGTATATTCAAAATTGTCACACTGTTCACCTCTCGCCCTTGCGCTCCCGTTCCATGCGTGCCGCGAGATCCTTCTTGTGTCGCTCCACCCTCTGCGCGCGCGTCTCCTGCAATGCATCTTGTTCACAGGCCTACCGTAGTCTACCGTACCTTGACACGTTCAGGCATCGGCGGCGGCATCTCGTCGTTGTTGTGGTGCGCAGCCCGCGCCGCCTTGTTCGCAGCTCTGACCAGGTCGGCCCTCTTGGCCTCCTTTTTCTTCTCGGGCGAGCGTGGCTGTGTCTGGTCGGTCTTCTCCGAGACGGGACTCTGCGCCGGCGGCAGCAGCGTCAGCGACACGTTCGTCTCCTCGGCGCGCTTCTTCGTCTTCTTCTCCCTCCTTTTCCTCTTGTCGCGCCGGCTGCGGCGACTGCGCTTGCTGCCCTTGCCTCTCTTGGTCGCAGCGGGCAAGGCAACGGCCAGCAGACCGAGCTGCTTCTCCAGAGCGATCACGTCTTTCTTGACGAGATCGCGCTGCGCGTCACTGAAATTGATAGATTTTGTAAGACTTTTCCCCAACACGCACCTTCCATCGCAGGCGAATGTGAGCTCTAGCTCGAGCAGGGTGGCGGCTCGCATCGCCGCCCGCCCGCGCAGGATCGAATGACCGAGGGGGAGACTGGGGCAAAGGATGCGAGTGGGTGGAGCTAGTTACAATCACCGAGATATTCAAATGGTCAGAACCTAAAGAAACGACATGATAAGCTACTGTCTCCGCCAACACAATGTCGCATTAGCCGCCTTATTGAACCGTTGAAAAGGAAGTCAACAAAACATCGCGTGGGAAGAAAAAATGATTCCGTAATACTGTACAGCTTTCATGACAATATTGTCGTGGGGCCTGTGACAGGAGAAGTGAAAGCCCGGAGAAGGACTAATAGAGTCTTGCGGAGTACTTCAAAAAGGCATTCAAACTTAGTTTCGAAAACTTGAAAACAAGTGTTTTCATAGAGTTCATCCACGATATATCTTTACAGTTCCTGTGGCAGCTTGTAGTTTTCATGTTCCATGTTTCAGGTGGTATGGAAGAGTTTCGCAGTTGCGTCGACGCTCTATCCGCTGCATGGCTGGACGTGGCAGGAGATAATGACAAAGTGGGTGCTCACATTTATTCGCGGGATTCTGTCTCTCTGGATAAACATATTCATCGGACGGTCTGTTGCCCTCTCGTATTTGGCCATCTATCCGCCCTCGAATATGTTGATTTCAGATGGAAGCGATCGGACTCGTCTCGCGTCTTCTGTCTGAGATGAAGGAGGAAACGTCGTCACTGCCAGAGGCGGCAGTCGCAGAGGGCGGGATCGATGTGGGCGGGGCGTTCCGAGTCGAGGCCGAGGAGGCGGAGCGTCTCATACGGGTGGGGTTGTCACCCTGAATAGACTTCGTACTGATTTGGGTCCACAGTGTAGCTGTGTAGCATTATGCTTATGATGAATGAAACCAGTGTGGCCACTACTGAAAAAAGCACAAATGTTCGTTTTCCCTTTCCCAATCAGTGTTTTTTTTGTCAACCCAGTCCAATGATATTCGATGTAGTGTGTTCAGGAGCGATTCGCGGCAGAGTGGTCACTTGACGGTCATGTTTGGGATTTCTTCGATGCTGCTGATGACTTGCAGGTGAAGCATTGCCTCCCTACTCCTCTGTCTTCCACCTTACCTCTGTCATCATAGAACTCGTAGTTTGTATTGTGGGATTCTCTGCTGCCAGTGAGTTGATAAGATATCACGTGACGCAATCTACGACGAAAGTGGACAGTGGTCAAGCATCTATCAGTGATTTCCGTCTGGCTATCACTGGATGTGCGCGTTGCGTATCGATTCCATACCGCTCTGCGTTGTTTGAAAACCGTTTCCCTTCGTACATGTGTTATATTTTATTCGCAGGAGGCTGGCTCGATCACAGATGCGCTGCTCGATCAGTTGGACAAGATCGATGGTGAGTGGTGCACTCTTTGTCGATTCGCATTTGCACTCGAATTTGATTTGCCGTCTCGCCCGCTCGATAGAGCCGCTTGCAAGATGGTCGAAAAACATTTTGGTTCATTTTGCAAGCTGATTATGTGTGTCGTTGCAGGTCAGTGCAGTGGTTCGGAGCAGTTGAAGGGCGCGGGAGGCGAGTGGATCTGCCACCAGTGCCGCCACCGGGCGAGCAATAGGAAGGCGCTGTGGAGGTGACTACTATTCTATCTTCAAAAAAAACTTCCGAATGCACTTATCGAAAAGTCTTTCCGCTTTCAATTTGTCCTATCTATTCCAGACACGGCCAGGCCACCGGCCACACTGTGCGCGCGCCGAGAGAGGAGAGGTGGGTCGACGATGTTGCATGAGTCATTATAATCCGACTTTTATCCTGCCCTAACACGTTACTGAAAACAGTTTTCAACTGGAAAAATGGATTGTGTTGTTTTGAGTTGATGCTACAAATGTTTTTCCATCCATACAAACGGTTGCTTTTCAGACGCGGCAAGTCTACGCACACGTGTGAGCAGTGTTCGTTCTCGAGCGAACACCGCGCCAGTCTCAGTCGGCACGTGAAGAACGCGCACGGAGAGGGGCACAGGTGGGTCACCTGGTGTTTGCGAATGTTATCCCTCTCCTAATTGCGTTCTGATAATCGGTTATAGATAAACAAAATCAATATTCGGACATGTGAGGTTCGGCTTCGAGATAAATATTCTGATTCTGAGAAACACGTTTTTCCAGGTTCGCATGTCCACACTGCGCCCTGTCACTCAAGACCCGGCCCTCACTCGCAAACCATGTCAAGTGAGAGTGTTTCGGGGTGTAGGTGTTGTTATGTGCTGTTAAAGGGAGTGTACACTCTGAATTTTCAAGTTGAGTTAGCACTAGGATGTGAAAATATGATGAAAATGATGCACTTTTCCCAATACAACTATGTGTCCTAGTTACCTTTAAGTCTGTGAAAAGTTCTGTTGAACATTGTAAATTGGCACCAATTGGCACCGATTTCTGCATTTTGACACATTTTGCTCTCATTTTTTATCGTCTTGCCGGCATTTTCAACAAATAGTTATACTGACAAAGCTGAATTGTTTTCATCATATTTTCACATTCCGGTACTAACTCAACTTCGAAATTCAGAGTGTACACTACACTCCCTTTAAAACTGTGACTGAGGCATTGTCTGACGGAAAGAATCACTATTCCGACAGTAGTATTTCGACAATACGTATTTTCAACAAAAGTGTTTCTCTAGGTTCGTTCACGGCGGGGGTGGGGCGAAGGGAGCGAAGTGTGCGCACTGTGAAGCCGCGTTCACACGAAACGCCGATCTCAATCGACACGTGAGGTGTGGCGGGGATCTCTCTCTCTCTCTCTCTCTCTCTCTCTCTCTCTCTCTCTCTCTCTCTCTCTGTCTCTCTGTCTCTCTCTCTCTCTCTCTCTTTTCTCTCTCCGTCTCTCCCTCTCCATCTCTCTCTCTATTTCTATCTCCCCTGTGTTTCCTCATCTTTCTATCTTTTCTCTCCTATCCTCAACACACAGATTCCTTTCCACTGGATTAGTTTATTCAGAATTCTCGAACACAGAAACACGTACGAAACTAAATCACCCATGAGTACCTAAGATCCTAACCTAGAACCTAAGATTCTAACCGATTACCTAAGTATTTCGAGTACACATTAGAGAGGGCGCGCCAGCGCCCTCTCGTTTGTACTGGATGTCCCCGCGCGCTAGAATGCTCAAAAACGACTTTTCCCGGATGAAGCACTTTTCCTCATTTTGAAGTGATTTCCACTGTTACATTGCATTCACATCTCTATTCGACAGAGTTATAGAAAGTTGTATTGAGTTTGATTGAATTTGAAGCGAGATACGGAGAGTCCGCATTCGAGTGCGGATTGAGATTGGTGTCGGGCGTCGGACAATCGCTTTCGCCCCGCCCCCTCTGTGTGAGAGTGAGAGAGAGAGATAGGCGAATAGCGGGTGCGCGTCGGTATCCTCGCAGCGAATCGCGAACGTGTATGAAAATGTAATTTTGTGAAACAAAACTTAAGAAAAGGACAAATATTATCTTTCAAAAGTACTTCCAAGTAAAAGTAGTTGGTTTGTACCGTTGTCTCAGTTGAGCAAAAGGACTGACATGTTTTCAATGGAGACATGTGCAAACAGGCTCTCAGCATTATTCGACGTGTTATGTTACAACAGAAGTTGTGCTTTTAGATAATAACTGCATAACTTCGTAAACGCGTTCATTATAATATGGCCGCTTTGCACTGGTATGAGAGAGAGAGCCTGTTGGCACATGTCTCCATTGAAAACATGTCAGTCCTTTTGCTCAACTGAGACAACGGTACAAACCAACTACTTTTACTTGGAAGTACTTTTGAAAGATAATTTGTTCTGATTTGATGTGGCCTACTTGTTACTCGTTGTGTTTCAGGACCACCCACGAGGGCTCTCGTCTGCACGGGTGCGCGTGTGGCCTGAGATTCCAGTCCGCCACCCATCTCAAGCGACACGGCAAGAGCTGCCAGGCTGCGGGAGACACGTAGCCACTTCATGATGTGGTCACTGTCCTCGAAACACTCCCCCATTCCGCATGTTCCACTTCTTGACTGTTTTCGATGAAACTAACCGCGCCTTTAGTGTGCTACTTACTACCATTGTCGATTGTGTACGGGTATAAAGTTTTTTGTTTTGTTTTGACTCTTACGCGACTGGATCCGAATTGTTGGAGGCAATGCGATATCTGAATGGATTCTCGGAATTGGGTTCATTTATGCGGGGTTCAGATGTGTATGGCGTTTCTGTACGTATCAGCGAGCCGCGGCAGCCGGTGGGTCTCTCTCTCCCTCCCTCTCCCTCTCCCTCTCTCTCTCTCCCTCCCTCTCTCTCCCTCCCTCTCTCTCCCTCCCTCTCTCTCCCTCCCTCTCTTTTTCTCTCTCAGTTTCTCTCTCTTTCTTTCTCTCTCTCTCTCTCTCTCTCTCTCTCTCTCTCTCGCACTCACTCTATCTCTCCCCCTCTCTCCCTCTCTCTCTCCCTCTCTCTCTCCCTCTCACTCCCTCTCCCTCTCTCTCCCTCTCACTCCCTCTCTCTCTCCCTCTTTCTCTTCCTCTTTCTCCATCCCTCTCTCTCTTTCTTTCTCTCTCTCGCTCACTCACTCCCTCTCCCTCTCCCCCCCTCTCTCTCTGTCTATCTCTCTCTCCTCTCTCTCCCCCTCTCTCGCTCTCACTCTATCTCCATCCCCCTCTCTCTAATCCTCTCTCATCAGGTACAAGATGATTGTGCTCTCTCTGCGTGACGAGGTGTTGGACAGACCGACGGGCGAACTGGACTGGAGAGAGGGAGTGCTGTCGGGTGGGGGAGGGAGACAGAGAGAGAGAGAGAGAGAGAGAGAGAGAGAGAGAGATACACACACAGAGAGAGAGAGGGGGGGGAGAGAGAGAGACAGAGAAAGAGAGAGATACACACACACAGAGAGAGAGGGGGGAGAGAGAGAGAGAGACAGAGAAAGAGAGAGAAACTGAGAGAGAAAAAGAGAGAGAGGGAGAGAGAGGGAGAGAGGAAGAGAGAGAGAGGTCTCTTTCATCAGGCATCGACTTGATGGACCCGGTGCGCGGCACGTGGTTCGGTGTGGATAAGATAGGCAGAGTGGGCATGCTCCTCTCCGTCACTCAACCACTACACGAGAAGAGAGCTGACGCGCCGAGCAGGGGTGAGCTCTCTCTCTCTCTCTCTCTCTCTCTCTCTCTCTCGCTCTCTTGCGCTCTCTCTCTCTCTCTAGCTCTCTCCCTGAGTTCTATAGGTGAACAGATAATGCTTCCAGGCGGCCTGGTCTCCTCGTTTCTCCGCTCGCACTCCCCACTCACAGACTACTGCCGGCAGATAGAGCACACTGCACACCACTACAACGGATTCCAGTTTGTGGGGCTCGAGAGGTGAGAGTTATCGATTAATCGATATGTTTATTGATTGGGTTTATCGATCATTGATTGGGTTGAGAGGTGAGAGTTATCCGATGATCGAGTTATCGATTGATTTCGAGGAACGACTCGGGTCTCTATGAGATGCGAAGTGTGACGAATCAACTGGTGGATGAAGTGAAGACGAGAGAGTGGAGCGCCGGTGGGTGAGGGGATCTGTATGTCTTTGTTTCTCTGTCTCTCACGCTCTCTTTGTCTCTTTCTCTCTCTCTCTATCTCTCTATCTCTCTCTTCTCTCTCGTTTTCTTACCGTTTACTTCTCACCTTTGAAATTTATGGCGCCCTCTTTACTCGGTGATGTAAATTGGACTGATCAAGTGAAGCTAGGTAGTAAAGTTGTACTGTTTTCTAGGCGCTCACGTTATCGGCAACAGCCCACCACACATCCCATTCAAGAAAGTGGTGCGCGGAAAGAGGTGAGAGAGAGGAGAGAGAGAGAGAGGGAGAGAGAGAGAAGAGGGAGGGAGAGGAAGAGAGAGAGAGAGGAAGAGAGAGGAAGAGAGAGAGAGAAGAAAGAGAGAGAGAGAGGAGGGAGAGGGAGAGAGAGGGGAAGGGAGAGAGAGAGGAGGGAAGAGAAGGGGAAAGAGAGAGAGAGAGAGAGGAGGGGAAAGAGGGGGAAAGAAAATCTCACAGACTACTGGAAGACTACCTGGCGTCTATCCCGGAAGACGCGCCCGAGGACGAGTGGATACGGGAGCTCGTCAAGATCGGAGAAGACGAGATCAAGCGAGTATTGATTTATCGACTTTGAATGGATATATTTATCGATTTATTGATTTTTGTAGGTGTTTCCCGGACTCGCAGATCGAGCGACAGACACAGAAAGAGGAGGAGATGTACTACCCACTCACTTCAATTTGTGTGAGGTGAAGAGGAAAAGATAGATGGGGGAAAAGAGGGATGAAGAGAGAGAGAGAGAGAGAGAGAGAGAGAGAGAGAGAGAGAGTGAGAGAGAGAGAGAAGGAAAGAGAGAGAGAGATTTTCCAGGTATCCGAACGAGATTCGCTACGGCACTCGCTCCTACAGTGTGTTTCTGGTGGATCAGAATGACGAGGCGACGTTCTATGAGAAGCGAATGGTGGAGGTAAGAGAGAGAGAGGGAGATGGAGAGAGAGAGGGATGGAGAGAGAGGAAGAGATGGAAAGAGAGGAGAGAGAGGGAGAGAGAGAGGGAGAGGAAGGGAGAGAGAGAGAGAGAAATGGAAAGAAAGGAGAGAGAGGGAAAGAGAGGGAGAGGAAGGGAGAGAGAGAGAGAGAGAGAGAGAGAGAGAGAGAGAGAGAGACTCCAGATCCCCGAGAACGTGTCTGACGCGACTTGGACAGAAAAGACCGTCAAGTTCCATCTGCACCCCGCGGCCGCCACCAAACTGTGATTGGACTGCCTTCAGATTCACTATAGATTGCTAATCAACAGTCTCTTCGAACTATTTTTGGAGTGTCTTGCTATTTGCCTTCTGAACTGCTTTCGATTTACTTTGGATTTTGGTACAGAAGAGACAGACCGCACTTTTGTAGTGATTGTTTTGACTTTGTACTTACTAATAACTGCACGAGTTTCGTGTGAGTGAGAATGTGTATTCGCCGGCGGCGGGTATCCGGAATCTGGACGAGTGTCCGCGGCGAGATCCTGTAAAGATAGATGTTTGATAGAAGATATATGAAGATGTTTGATTTGATTTACCATTTCTTTCTTCAACAGCTTTTCCCACCCGAGCGGCGGCCACAAAGGATGCCCTTTCCTTTTCCCGCCACCACATTCCGTCTGCTTGCGAGTGAAAGTCAAGTGCTCTCTGAGACCGCCACTAGCGTTCTCAGTACACGCGATGTTTCATTCAATCACATTAGAGAGGGCGCGCCAGCGCCCTCTCGTTTGTACTGGATGTCCCCGCGCGCTAGAATGCTCAAAAACGACTTTTCCCGGATGAAGCACTTTTCCTCATTTTGAAGTGATTTCCACTGTTACATTGCATTCACATCTCTATTCGACAGAGTTATAGAAAGTTGTATTGAGTTTGATTGAATTTGAAGCGAGATACGGAGAGTCCGCATTCGAGTGCGGATTGAGATTGGTGTCGGGCGTCGGACAATCGCTTTCGCCCCGCCCCCTCTGTGTGAGAGTGAGAGAGAGAGATAGGCGAATAGCGGGTGCGCGTCGGTATCCTCGCAGCGAATCGCGAACGTGTATGAAAATGTAATTTTGTGAAACAAAACTTAAGAAAAGGACAAATATTATCTTTCAAAAGTACTTCCAAGTAAAAGTAGTTGGTTTGTACCGTTGTCTCAGTTGAGCAAAAGGACTGACATGTTTTCAATGGAGACATGTGCAAACAGGCTCTCAGCATTATTCGACGTGTTATGTTACAACAGAAGTTGTGCTTTTAGATAATAACTGCATAACTTCGTAAACGCGTTCATTATAATATGGCCGCTTTGCACTGGTATGAGAGAGAGAGCCTGTTGGCACATGTCTCCATTGAAAACATGTCAGTCCTTTTGCTCAACTGAGACAACGGTACAAACCAACTACTTTTACTTGGAAGTACTTTTGAAAGATAATTACTATTCCACCTAGTCTGGACTGATGCTGCATATACCAGTTATTATTTTCAAATCACTTCGACAATCTAAAAGGTGAGTGAGAAACTGGGCCCGGCTGACTCACAACCTGATATTTATTTGTGATTTCTCTCTCGCTCACCCTGTTGCCTACCATTCTTTATAGAGAACTTCGTAACTCATTATGTTTTCCAAACTCCTGTGATAACGTGTGAGCAAAAAAACATTTTTATTATATATATTTTGGCTTCCTCGAACCTGGCGAACCTGGCGTACGTTTAGTTTTTTTGTAGTTTCTTGTCGTTTGCTTTATCTCTTTTCTATGCATTCATTTCTTTTTTCCAGGGCTCTCTGTCGACTCTGGAGGTCTTGTTGTCTTGTTGTTGTGGCTTGTTTACTTCTTATTAATTGCTTGATAAAGTCTCTTTTGGTTTGTTGTGGGTTTTTGTGGGGTGTGTGGGTTACTGTAGCGTGGCGCTTCTCACCTTGACTCATTTGTTAGCCTTCAAGTTATTTCCTCTTTTTGTTCTATAGCGATCCTGGGTGTATTTCGGGTAGACAGTTCCGGAATTTTCTATAGAACTTCGAACTACAGTGCCCGCGCATTTGGTTTCCTATTGACGCCTCAAACTTAAGTCCCCGGGGAGAAAGCGAGAGACTGTGAAATCAGAGGAGAGTAGCGATACAGCCACAGAAACTCCCATGATTCCGTGAAATCCGTGGAATCCACGGAAGTGGCTCATAGCGGATGAACAGTACTGTACAATGGTGATACACATTTCTCAATCGCTCACCCTCGCTGCCGGCACTATGTCTCCGATGCCGCCGCATTCGATTTGGAGCGGCCATTCTCTTCCAGAGACACTCTTCCGGCAACATTCACAGATTCCAGCGGCAACTGACTATGTGTAGTCATTTCACTAACAAACATCAACATCTCCAGCCCTTTCAAGCAAACTCCGATTTTTTACATGATGATGAGAAGCAAATTGTTATAAATTTGTGCGCAAGCGAGTTTTTCCGAAAACCTTGTTCCCATAGCGCTTTAATTGTATCCTTCACAAACTATCGCGGGGTCGCACGAAGCAGAGGATTTGAAATCGAGGCGGTCGCAGTGGGTCACAGTCAGCGGGTGAACCGATTGAATCTATCTACATTCCTTACCACCACATTAGAGAGGGCGCGCCAGCGCCCTCTCTTTGCGATTTGCATTTATTGATTATGAGATTATGAGTTGCGATTAGTCTGCCGGACGCCTAAGCAAGTATCACACCATATCGATCACGTAAAGTACTGTAGAAAACGATAAATCAAGTAATAAGTAATACCATGCCTACTGCGAATTCCAATAACGCTAGTTGACTAGTTTCGTTGTTCCGAGGATGCGTACAAACTATTGCATGGACATCATAAAGACGAAACTCAAAAGCGAAACTTTGAATATTTAACACATGCACACATGGACATCTTTTTTATTTGATCCTGGTATATTAACTGTGTCATAAGAGAAGGCGTGCCAGCGCCCTTTCATTTGTACTGGTTGTCCCCGCGCGCTAGAATGCTACAAAACTATGTACTTTCCCGGGATGAAAAACATATCCAAATGTTGAAGTTATCTCCACTAGTTCATTGTATTTGTATCTCTATTTGATAGAGTGATAAAGAGTTGTGTAGAGTTGGATTGAATTCGAAGCGAGATACGGGAAGTCCGCAATCGAGTGTAGGTTGAGAGTGGTGTCGGGCGCTGTTGGCACATGTCTCCATTGAAAGCATGTCTCCTTTTGCTCAACTGAGACAACAGCACAAACCAACTACTTTTAATTGGAACTACTTTTGAAAGATAATGGTACTAGTAATGGGAACAGGAAAACAGTTTGACATGCCTTACAATTACTGTATGAGAATAATTGGATCTACATCGTCTTCGAGCTGAATTGTATCGAAACCGATGAACTCTACTTTTAGCTAGCTGTGCGAATTGCCGCGAATCTATTGTTCACGCTTATTCGTTGTTTCGTTTCGATTGGCCTGCTTGGCAAAGTTTCAAGTTCGATCTTCTTATTCTGATAATCCTTTTTCATTCTGATAAGCCTTTTTCATTCTGATAAGCCTTTTTCATATCGCCGACACGTTGCCTATGATTTCCTTGAGCTTTTATCCCTTATCGATCAAACCATGGCGCGCTGCACCGCTTCACCGATTACTTGCTGGAAATCGGCGGTATCTGGCCTCCAGATTATCAAGTTATATTTCGAATAGATCGAATAGGTTCTGGGAAGCCGTAGTTGTGGTGACCGAATTAATGAAAATCGACAAGGGCTGCTCACATGCTCCTTTTTTGTATGAACAGATTTTTGATTACTATTATTGTTGTTGTTATTATTATACAATAACAATAAAATCCGGTGTACACCGCTTGCTTCAATGATTTTCCGTTCGTCATTCCCGCACTCTCACGCAATCAAACAGACAGATGGGGTCGAAGATATTATTACGACCACACGCGAAGAGTCACAAAACATGCGATGGCAGTGCACGAAACACCCGACTCTCCGTCGATCTACATTATGTTGCACAGCTCACTGGCGCTTTGGATAAACTCCGCTTCGCCTCTCCCTTCTTCGTCCTCCCCGATCTCCACACGGCAGCTGCGCGGAGCAGCGCTCAGCGAGCGAACTTCTCGACGGTCGCGAGAAGGTCGCTCCTCGCTAGAGACGCTCCTACCAGCCTCCACATCCTCTCTTCTATCACCGCTTCTACATTTTCTCCATGGTATCCATAAGCCGTAGTATACCTGAAACAAGCAGATGTCTCTCTTTTTTATAATAAAAAAACAACATGAATAACACTCACCTTTGGGCCAAAATATATCAAAAGACGTATCAAAAGACGTAATGTCCAGTAAGCATATAAATATGCCGGTGGTGGATCTATCATTTGAAGCATTAAACCAATGAAATTCATAGCAACTTCTTCAACGTTCTCGTTTACGCCGACCATATAGCATATAGCCGACATTCCGGTGACCATCACAGCCGACACCTATTCGACGATACGGCGCGCTTATATAGCGCTTCGCTCAGCTTGCCCAAACCCAAACCCCCCGTTATCGGAACTCGGCCGGCATCACTGCTCACGGCATATTTTGAAACACTACTCACGGCATATTGATTAGAAAGAGCATTCATAGTTTGCTATTTGCTCAGCACAAGCTCTACATAAGCAAATAAGCCGGTTGGAAGACACATGCCGGAAATCGGTCGCATCACTTCGTTACTTCCTGCGGTTATATGGAGCTGTAACGACTGTACACTACAAGGAGCACGCTAACATATGCCGGAAACGTCTGCGAGTAGATGAACTCGGTTACAAGCATTTTAGTTCCAGATCTCACAGTCCGACTGCATTGTCCAGCGGCTTTCAGACGCCTTCCACACGTTGTGTTTACAAAAGCGCATTGTATTAATTTTAGACATTTTTTTTCACCAAGCTAAGCTTCGAGATTCGGAATGTATACTACTTTCAACCTTCTTTCAGATCTGAAAAAAAACTTGCGGTCGTTTACGATGTTGCCTCGCAAATCACTCCCCCGGATACTAAGAAAGTCAGAATCGCCCAGCTGTCGCAACGCGCTGACACTGCACTTGATATTATAATTAACGGAATCAGTAAATGTACAATGCACCAGTTTAACATTCTTCCTCGATTGTTTTGCTGAAGGCGCCTTTCCTTGCTGCTTTGAGTGTGTTTTTGTGTATCCACGTTTCGTTTTCCACCTTTTTATGCGCAGCCGTATAAATTAACTATTGAACGAAACGTACAGTACTATCCGAAAAAAGTGTCAAATTTAAAAAAAAAATCCCAAAAAAATCTTCATAACCCGAGTAAAATTACAAATATTGATGTGAAATTCAAACAAACAGGTGGCATCATTTCATGGCTTACTAGTGACAAACTGTGAGTGGGCGTACTACGGAACTGAAAGATCTCAGATCGAAAGTAACACTGAATAACTGAATCCGCAATCATCGTTTCACCTACTGCCCGTGAATTTTAAAGAGATATTCGTAAATTTACTCAGGTTATTAAGATTTTTTGGGGGTTTTTTCCAAAAAAAAATTCGGCATTTTTCACGAACAGTACTGTACTTAGATTCCAAGCGCGTTTTTTTCCAAAGTTTCATTGCGGGCCAACTCACTATCAATCAAAATTTTAGCGGAGTTCTTTTTTGATATTATTAACGGAATCAGTAAATGTTGCACGTTAGTGGATCAAACGTACCTACATTTTAGGAGGTTGCGCTGTCTGTTAGTAAACAGTTCGAAGTAAATTTGTACACAGTTGTTTATTGGTGTTTTTGATTCATTACGAGTTTCGTTTACCGATGCAGAACGCGATAAACTTTTCGAATTTCTCTGAACTTTGTTGTACGTTTGCAATGGCAAGTGGCTCGGATCATGACGCGGTCGAATGATAGCAGGAAACGTGTTTTTTTCTTCAGATTTCTATATAAGGCTACAATGCAACTTTGAATCTGAATGACATTCATCTATTCGCGTTGCAATTAAGTTTTTTTGGACCTTTCTGGTCGGGGCATGTGATTTGTACCGCAACTTTAGTTCCCTTTCTCACAAATTTATAGTTCCGCTGTTCCGCTGCAGATTATTCAGCTAGTTATGGGAACTTACATGGTTTGAACACCGCATAGTTTGCGAGTTTGCCGTTATTTTCCATAGCAAGGTGTTTTTTTTTTCTTCAAAACGCCCCTCATATTTCCATGAACAAATATTATGCGTGCGCCGCGTGTAATTGAAATCTGAATATTATATGACTTGTTAGGAAAAAGGGGCCCGCGACGTGCATAGAAATCCGGAAGCTATATCCTATATCTGATAATCTTGGATTGGCGGTTGTGTCACAAACGAAATGTATAACTCTTCGACATGTGACGACTTCAACAACCTTGTGTTCTTCGACTATTGTGGGTACGGTTTGGAGGCTGCGCAGATTCCTCCTGCTATCGTTGCTCTGATCTACGTCATCAAAATGTCCATCTATGATAAGAAACTGCACGCGTTCTTCAGGTATTTGAACTTGTTGTAAAAGGACATACCGTAGACGCACGCCTACTAGGTATTTCTCACTATGAAATCGAAACACTACGACACATTATATTCTTGTTCCGTTCATTTTTAGTAAATGATTCATTAAATAAAACTTTTTGATATTCTTTTTTGTCGCAGTTTAGTCGTAGTTTATCGTAGTTTAAGCAGCAAATTTAGTTGTATAGTGGTGTGCTCCTTTAAAAACGGTTTTCTTTCACTTTTCTACATAGAATCGTGTTGCTGAATCTCGCGTTTGCTTTCATATGCCAGGCCAGCTATCGCGTTTGCGTTATCATATCGCGATTTTTGATGACGGACTGTGAAAGTAGTCGTCTATTTGTATGTTTTGTATATTTACTACTTTATATCGTTTACGTATCAGGATGATTTTTACATAATCCACGTGGGCTTAATTGTTTACATTATTTTCGTTTACACGGGTCTATTGACGGAACGATTCTTCGCTACGAAATTCAGAAAAGTGTTTTTTTTTCTCAAACTGAAATTTTCTGAACAAATACATTTAGTTTTATGAGTTCTCGTCGTCTACTGTCAAGCTTATTGCAATCAATGTTCATTTTGTAAGTTGAACAACTGAGCCTAAAGTATACCATTTGTTACAGATATTAGGTTCCATATTCGTCACTTTCATCGCAACAAAATGTTAGTAAACAGTTTTAAGAAATTATTTCTGTTTTTTTCAGATCCAGATGCTCTATCAGGGCTTATGGTTTTTCAAATATTCCTCTCCATCGTATCAATCAAAGTAATAGCTTAATCAAATTTTTTTATCACCTGGAAGTTAACTACATTGAAGTCATATTGTGTCTCAAGGAAACATGCTTATTTTCAGGCTTGTCAAATAATCACGCAGGTAAACGAAAAGTCTTACGCGAAAAAACACGACAAAATGTGTCCACTAACCGATAAGTGAGTATTATTGTATTCATTTATTCGTTAATTTCTGCCGGGATCAACAATGTGACAAATATAATATCGTTGATCTCGGGAGTAATAAATAAATATAAATATAAATTATTGATTCAAATGGTTTAAAAAAAAGTTGTTAAAGGTTCACGACGCAACAAAACATCGCATCGATCCAGCTGATATCGACGTTTATGAAATGCGATTTCGTTTGTCGCATTCTTATCATTCTTATCACTATCTACGCCATTTTCGCGACTAACAGTCCCCTCGGGTATGGAGAAAACACCGTCGCGCACGGATTCGATTGTGTGAGGGGTTGTTTACTTGTTTGTTATGTTATTTACTTGATTGTTTACTTGTTTTTGTTTTGTTTACTTGTTTGTTTTCAGACAGTAGCACTGCATCGTCTGTGTTTTGGAGTAACTATTTGGTGGGCGCACAAGAAACATCAAGGGAAGAAACACACAGTGATTGTGAGGTGGGCAAGGAGAGACAGAGAGAGAGAGAGAGAGAGAGAGAGAGAGAGAGAGAAAAGAGAGAGAGAGAGAGAAAAAAAAGAGAGAGAGAGAGAGAGAGAAGAGAGAGAGAGAGAGAAGAGAGAGAGAGAGAGAGAGAGAAAAAAGAGAGAGAGAGAAGAGAGAGAGAGAGAGAGAGAGAGAGAGAGAGAGAAGAGAGAGAGAGAGAGAAGTGTGTGTTAGAGATAGAGAGAGAAGGAGAGAGAGAGAGAGAGAGAAGGACAGAGAGAGAGAAGTGAGAGAGAGAGAAGTGTGTGTTAGAGATAGAGAGAGAGAGGGAGAGAGAAAGGGAGAGAGAGAGAGAGAATGAGGAAGAGAGAGAGAAAAAAGAGCGAAACAGACAGAGAGAGAGGGAGAGAGAAGTGTGTGTTAGAGATAGAGATAGAGAGAGAGAGAGAGAGAGGGGGAGAGAAATACTTTGTTCAGACCGGAGCAGAATGCCACCGACACCTACTTCAACGATATTCGCAAGAGCTGGGCCTAACCAGACAAAGAAACGCGTATTTCAAAGAAACGTGTGTAAATCAATGTATTTATAAATGGGTATAAATGTGTGATTACATTTTGTAAATGTCTCCTTGTAGATCACAGAGAAAGAGAGAGAGCGAGAGAGAGAGAGCGAGAAAGAGAGACGAGTGATCTCTGAGTGGTGATTTATGACACATTACACTCTCTGCCCTCACTCTCTCTCTCTCTCTGCCACCAGAACAGATGCATTTTGCGGTTCCTATTGACCTATTGTCCTTTTCTTTTTCAGTTTGCCGTCTCGTAATATTTTAACACCAATACATGTCCCTCCCTCCCCTACTCTTTTATTCGCATCGTCTGTCATGGAAGAGAGGAAGGTAGTAGCTTCTGACTGATCATCAGGATGTGTATTACGGCAACATCAATGTGTCGCCACAGAGAGATACATATGTAGTCCGAAGGAGCAAAGACACTGAGAGCTGAACAAATGAGATAGGTTGAGCGCATGTATATGATGGTCTGCATAATAAATATGTGTATATGTGAAAATATGAGGAAGTAGTGCTTTGGAGACCAAAGCAGTCGTCGTTCGAAAGTATGGTGTTTTTAAGTCTGAGAGAGAGAGGGAGGGGGGAGAGAGAGAGAGATGGGAACTGAATTCTATCGGGATATAAATAGAGCCTTATCGAAAAAAAATCATCGTGTAAAGTATTCTAGAACCATAAACGTTTCTGTATCTAAACCGTCCGATGCGTACTCAAAAAACACGAGTGACCCCTACATATGTGAAGATGTATGGCATTACAATATCTGCCCTCACTCCCCCCCCCTTCCCTAAAAACCCTCCGTCCCTAGGACAGAGAGTGTAATACCATATATGCCGATGTGCGTCCCATTGTCCTCTCTCCGCTAACCTGTGTTCTCGTCGCTCCACTATTTCGTTCAATTCTTGTTTTTCTCCTCTTTATTTCAGGCATACATCCTCATTTTGTGATGTACGATACAATACGAGCGACCGATGCGAGTATTTCAACGAAACGTGGTGAGTTGGTGTTTCCTTACAAGGAATGTCGTTTAGGTCACAGAAGCCAATGGTGACCAAACTGATATCAGAGATACTCTAGGAAGTCACTAGTCGAAAACCGTTTTCAAATTCACAGGACCGGCCATACGTTTCGAGATATTTACGTTTCAAATTTTGGACCTAAGCCGTGTGGATTGCTTTTGCGGCCTGTCAATCCAGTCGCGCGACCTGTGAAACAGCGGCGGTGGCCTAGTGGATAGAGCGGCTTGCTGTCAAGCGGCAGGGTGTGGGTTCGCTCTCCGGGTAAGCTTTTCATTTTGCCGACATTTTCCGGACTTGTACTTTTTGATGACAATTGGGCAGTTGGTAGAAAACTGCTATCATCTTCTTTTTTTCAAATCGAACGGTCATTATCTAGTTGAGGGCTCATTACAAAATGTTTGCGTTCTTTAAACTTCATTTTCAAAAAAAAATCGAAAAAAATATTACCGACGCAGGTTTCCACATGATTCCCTCACCATGCGTGACTCCAACCATTCGAACAAAAAAGTACAAGTCTGGAGAGAATCGGCAAAATGAAAAGCATATCCGGAGAGCGAACCCACACCCTGCCGCTTGACAGACGGCCGCTCTATCCTCTAGGCCACCGCCGCTGTTTCACAGCTCGCTCGATTGGAGTGACAGGCCGCAAAAGCAATCCACACAGTTCAGCTCCAAAATTTGAAACGTAAATATCTCGAAACGTATGGCCGGTTTTGTGAATTTGAAAACGGTTTTCGATTAGTGACCTCCTAGGGTATCTTTGATATCAGTTTGGTCACCATCGGCTTCTGTGACCTAAACGACACTCCTTAGCAAATTGCATCAGTAGGGGTTGAAAACTCGTCCATTCCCAACTCCCACAACTACCGAACACTGCCGAGCTAATGGATGTAGTCGTTTCGTGTGTATTTGTTCTTTCTGCACTCATGTTCATATTTCAGTGCCTACAACGCTCGATTGCTCCACATCTTGTGAGGTGACGGTTAGGGACCACCCGTTCGAACGCGACCTCATCCGCTTGCGGTGAGATTTCACACCCAATTTTTGTAACCAATTTTTGTGTACCCGCTAGCATACCCATTCTCTGTGCCACATAACACAGGCCTAGTTTATATAAAGGAAGTGTTCACTGTGAATTTATAAGTGGAGTTGGCCATACCAGGATTTAGTTCATACTTTCAAAGTAAAGTTGGCGAAATGTTACACAATGAAACGATTATTTAACTATTTAAAACATTTTAAGAAAAAAAGATGCATTTCGTAGTGCCACTAAGAAAAATTGGTGCCATGCTTTGGTGCCATTATTTTATTGTGCAGTCATGGCGTGTTGGTGAGATTTCACAGTTGAACACACAACTTCCTTGTAATTCTGGCATCAGAGTTCAGAGTTCAGAGATTTATCCGGAATCGTTATAGCTGTACATGACATTGCAATCACAACAATATGAATGGAAGCATGCAGTAGGGCCTAGATCTTGGTAGGCTAACGCCGGGGGAATACAGTTTAGCAATCAAGGTTATTGGTGGACGACGATTCTTGATCGATACTCAGTCGATACTTGATCGATAATCAGCCCAATCCATTAGAATACCATGGTAGACGGTGGAGAGGCTCCGGGTGTTCCTTTGCTCCCACGTAGTCACATGTATCTCCTCGAGCCAGTAGTACTGCATCCTCGTGAGCTTCTGCATCGCCTTGCTCAAGGGTACTCGCGCAGGATCATTTAGTCGAACCGACCGCACAGCGCGGGGAAAGAAGAAATAATAATCAGAATGATCCACGTGTTCTCGGGTGTGGAGAATGAGATCCACGCGAGGCTGGAGGCAGTGATGCGACTCCTCTTCCCCGGCTTGACGCTCGGGAAGGTGAATGCCGCGGAAATGTTTCGAGGCATATCGCTCAACGCGAACAGTACCTGCACACCCGCGACGTTCATCAAATATGGCATGTTCTCAAATTTTAACTGTTTTGTTCATTTCTCTGCAACTTTTTAAATATGTTTTCGTGATTATAATCAAAAAAAGATTATGTAAATTAAAACAAAACTTCAAATTAATTCACGAAAAAGAAATTAAATAGAACGCTCTAGAAGCCTTCAATCGAATCTCAGAAATTGGTGTCAATAGGATTTAATGTATTAATTAATTTAAAATTATTTTATTCAAAAAAAATTAAATCAAGTTTTTGAATCAAACATTTGTTACACTGACACTCTGAATGAATCTTTAATCTATTTTCGAACGAAAATCGTAATTATTTTAATCGACTCTCAGAGTGCAGCCTACCTTTGAGGTTTTGTGTGTGTTGTTGTTCTTTCTGCATTCGTCATTCATGTTCATTTTTCAGCGCCCACACTCCTTGATTGCTCCACATATGTTGGAGTTATACGTACGAAAAATGTTGAGAGCCGAGACAGATTCATCAAAATGGATAGCCGGACAACCTTTTCCAGAAAGCAGTCTGTGCGAAGTCGTCATTCATACCGAAAAGGATGACAGCGTTCATCAGTTCTTTGTGGACATGCTAGCCAGGTCAGATCTCGTTCAACAAGGCGGAGGTGGTCAGCAGTATCACAGAAAGAGGATCGGATATAGTTCTATGCTCGCAATGAGTTGCGCGCGGTGGGGTAGATCAGTGAAAGACGGAGAGTCAGCTCACGACAATAGCGCGCAAAACCAGAGAGACAGACGGTTATGGCACCGTGTTTCGAACTGCAAGCGAGGTAGATCGAAAACTAGGGCGCAGGCTATACGTCGGTTAGATGCGGCTCGCCAGACCTTTATCACGCCTCTATCACCGCAAGAATGAAATTCACTTGGTCATTTCAGCACCTACACTATTCGATTGCTTCACCTGGATTGGAGTGTATTTGAAAGGTGAAACGCGGTGCACCAAGAGGATGTGTGAAACGGTCATGGAGTATCTACATGCCAAATTCATGTGCCCAAATCAGACCGGCACTCTTCGGAATGGATTAGGCCTCAATGGGGCGGAGCTCCTTGAAAAGTTTGAGAAACCGCGAGGAAACTACATTCTTAGTATAGTTGTAATAATTGAATAGTATATTTGTATTACATTGTATTAATCGTTGGTTGTGTGAATAAACAGTTAGGTGTGTTGATGTTGTCACGCCTTTCGCCAACTCGAATTTGCATCATGTCTTCACTCTTCTCTCCTTCTCCCCTTTCCCGACTTGTCATTTCCCACTCACCTCCCTTCGATGACTGGCAGTCTCTTCATACTCCTCTTTGCCGCGGCCAATGTCGGGTGCGTTGTTTACATGTTGTTGTTTGTTGTTTGTTGACTTGTTTGTTTTCCGTTCAGCTTGTGTGCCCGGAGATGCGACGTATTTGACTACTACGTTGGCCTCAAGGGAAGTGACGTCAAAGTGGGAAGCAAGAGGCTATATGCAGATCTCGACAAGGTGAGAGAGAGAGCGAGAGAGGGAGAGTGCGAGAGAGAGTGAGAGAAAAAGAGAAAGAAAGAGAGAGAGAGAAAGAGAGAGAGAGAGAGAGAGAGAGAGAGAGAGAGAGGCTGATCCTATAACAGCTCGTCTCTGCGGGCAAAGTGTGCCGCACCAACATTGTCCTTGCGTTCAAAGCGGACAAAGTAGAGCCTGGGTACTAATCTGCCTTAACTTAATCACCTGCCTTTACTGTTAATCACACATTGTATCATAAACTGTTGATATTGTTTGTACATAGTTGTTCTTTTTGATAATTGAGGTTCACAAACCTTGCGATACCTGACAATATTGATTGCCTAATACTCTTTAATTTCTTTATGTCAGTGGGAATGGAAGGAGCGAGCGGGAGCGGTGAACGCTGTCCGCCGCACCCGAATCACGTGAGTGAAATGAGTGGAGTGAGTGGAGTGAGTGGAGTGAGTGGAGTGAGTGGAGTGAGTGGAGTGAGTGGAGTGAGTGGAGTGAGTGGAGTGAGTGGAGTGAGTGGAGTGAGTGGAGTGAGTGGAGTGAGTGGAGTGAGTGGAGTGAGTGGAGTGAGTGGAGTGAGTGGAGTGAGTGGAGTGAGTGGAGTGAGTGGAGTGAGTGGAGTGAGTGGAGTGAGTGGAGTGAGTGGAGTGAGTGGAGTGAGTGGAGTGAGTGGAGTGAGTGGAGTGAGTGGAGTGAGTGGAGTGAGTGGAGTGAGTGGAGTGAGTGGAGTGAGTGGAGTGAGTGGAGTGAGTGGAGTGAGTGGAGTGAGTGGAGTGAGTGGAGTGAGTGGAGTGAGTGGAGTGAGTGGAGTGAGTGGAGTGAGTGGAGTGAGTGGAGTGAGTGGAGTGAGTGGAGTGAGTGGAGTGAGTGGAGTGAGTGGAGTGAGTGGAGTGAGTGGAGTGAGTGGAGTGAGTGGAGTGAGTGGAGTGAGTGGAGTGAGTGGAGTGAGTGGAGTGAGTGGAGTGAGTGGAGTGAGTGGAGTGAGTGGAGTGAGTGGAGTGAGTGGAGTGAGTGGAGTGAGTGGAGTGAGTGGAGTGAGTGGAGTGAGTGGAGTGAGTGGAGTGAGTGGAGTGAGTGGAGTGAGTGGAGTGAGTGGAGTGAGTGGAGTGAGTGGAGTGAGTGGAGTGAGTGGAGTGAGTGGAGTGAGTGGAGTGAGTGGAGTGGTGTCTCCACGCCTGGTTCCCCTCGTCAGTCAGTTCGTGGCCGTGTCAGAGCGCATCTGCTACATCGACATTGACCTGGACCTGGACACGTACACCCTGCGCCTCATCTCCGCGTACCTGCCACACTCTGGCTACACGGACACGGAGTACGAGGACACCCTGGAGACTGTACGTGAGTGCTATGCACTTTCTCGGAGGAGCGCTGGCCGGCATCCCCGCCGTATCCGTACAGTACTCTTGGGCGACTTCAACGCCAAGCTGGGGCAGCGCTGTCATCCTGATGAGCGGTGCTGCGGCCAGTATGGCTATGGATCGCGCAACGCCCGCGGAGACACACTCGCGGAATGGATGGAATCGGAACGCTGGCGCGCTGCCAGCACCTTCTTCAATGCGCGGATGGTCCGTCAGTGGACCTACGTCTCACCACTCGGCGACCACTCCAAGCTCGACTACATTCTTCTGCGATCCCTGCGCGGTGTTGTGAAGTGCAGTGTGGAACCCCAGTTCAACTTCACATCCGACCACTCTCTCGTGCGGATGACCCTGCGAACGGCCCTACCACCGCACCGCCCCCATCGCAAGCAGGCAATGAGCCGAAGGGCCGACTGGGCAATGTACCGCCACGGTCTAGAAGCACATTTGCATACCCGCTCGCCCCCAACTCTGTCGACTGTGACTGCTGCCTACGTGGATATCTGCGAGCAGTTACGAGACGCGGAGAAGGCGGCCACAACCGAGGAGCCACCACCACGACGACTCTCGCAGGCTACCCTCGACATGTTCAAGCAGCGACGGCGTCTGCTCAATCTGGGCACGCCCACATCGCATGCAGAAATCACCCGGCTGAATCAACAACTACGCCGGAGCATCAAGGAGGATATCGCCGCGCACCACCTGCGGCTATACAGGAAAGGAATTGCAAACAAGAAGGCTCTGCGAAAGATGGAGACGACTCGACAAGTGATAAGCCGACTGAAGAATCTGGACGGTTCGTCATCTACGGCGGACCCACGTGAAGTTGAGAAAATCATCACTGACTTCTACAACAAGCTCTACTCTACTGTTCGTGCCTTTGCCTCTGTCGTTTCTGTCAACTCGCTGCCCGATCCGTTTACACTGGAGGAAGTGAGGAGTGTCCTGATCGCCATGAAAAGGAATGTCTCTTCCGGCCCCGATTACGTGTCCACGGAGATGCTACTTCACTCACCGGACGCGCTGCTCGAGATGATCGTCTCGTTGTTCAACCGCTGTTTGGAGGGAGGAGAAGTGGCGGAGGGAATGGCCGACTCGATCATCTCTCTTCTCTTCAAGAAGGGCGACAGTCAGGACATCGGCAACTACCGACCCGTGGCTGTATCTTCTACGATCCTGAAGCTGCTCGTCAAGTGCATACTCGCACGAACACAGAAGACCCTGGAAGACCATCAACCACCGGAGCAAGCGGGATTCCGCAAAGGATACTCGTGTGCTGATCAAATCCTTGCCTGCCGAGAGATGATCTACCGTGCGCACCGCTACAATCTACAACTCTACATAATCTTCGTCGACTACAAGAAGGCGTACGACAGTGTGGAGTTCGACGACGCATGGACCTCTCTGGCAGAAGACGGAATGGATGCGAGCTACATACGGCTGATGCAGGCCATCTACTCTACTGGAAAGACGCGAGTGGCACTACGACATTCGAAGGCTGACATCTCTATCGAAAAAGGAGCTCGGCAAGGCTGTCCCCTCTCACCCTACATCTTCAACAGCGTGCTCGCGAAGGTGTGCAGGGCATTGGATTTCAAGTACAGCGGCGCCGGTTTCAACATCGACGGAAAACAGCTGACACACCTCGCCTATGCGGATGAAGTGGCTGTCTTCGCGAAATCTGCATCGACGGCAGAAAGGATGCTCAAGGACATTGCCGAGGAAAGCAAGAAGTACGGACTGGAGGTGAACAGGAAGAAGACGATGGTTATGACGAATGCACACAAGACGGAGATCACCCTCGACGGAACGAGGATTGAATACGCAGACGAGTTCATTTACCTCGGGAGGTTGCTGAGCTGTCAGAATAACGACATGGACGAGATCACCCGCCGCATCCAGAGTGGCTGGGCCGCGTTCCAACGACACAAGCACTTCTTGACACTACGGCGAGCTCCAATGCGACTCCGAAGGAAGGTCTTTCGCGCCGGAGTACTTCCCTGTTTGACGTACGGGTGCGAGACATGGAGTCTTCCCCAAGACGAACTCATGCGACTACGGACTGCGCAGCGGAAAATGGAGCGCCAGATGCTAGGAGTCACCCTACGCAACCGAATCCGAAGCAGCACCATTCGGCAGATGACTCGACTACGAGACGTTCTGCAAGAAGTACGACACCGGAAATGGAAGTTCACGGAACAACTCTACAATGCGGACGGCTATCGGTGGGCAAAGGCTACAGTCAACTGGACCCCCAAGAAGACTGGCCGACCTGGACGACCGCACAAGGAGTGGGAGGACGACTTCGTAGATGCTTTCGATCTACCGAGGACACATGCTCGCAAAGAATGGAGACGGACAGTGACCAACGACCGCCGAAAATGGAACGATCTCATTTCCCAGCGCTAACCAAACCATCTCTCATGCGTGCAATATGTACATGAATATGCGATTCTGGATAAATATTTGATTTGATTTGATTTGAAAACATGTTTAGTGCGTTTAGCTTACATGCTATAAATGATTGAATTGAATATTGAGTTTTCGATGTTTGATTTTTTTTAAATTTTCATCATTAAAAACAAATACCAAATCACAAAAACAGCAGTTAAAAATGTATTTATATTTGGTTTCTTGCTTGCTCCCATTTCACAAAAACAATACGAAAAAAATGCAACACTTTATTGATTCTCACAATTATTCATCCAGAAATGAGAATGATGGGAAATATGGATCGACGTAGTCGGGACCTTTGTCAAACATGCCTCCATTTGCGGTTAAGTATTCGCATTTAAGAGTAATATTCGCTTCAAGATTGTAGTGTTCCCAGTAAGGTCGCACCGTAGTGGTGAAAAAGGGTGTTGGTGAACTGTATTGTGGGTAAAACATTAAACAAAAGCGATCCTAAACTGTGTCGGGTAGAGTTACATTATAGTAAAACACCAACCGGATCATGGTCCTTAGCGCAATTGTGAATAATAAAGAAATGTGTTCTCACATCACCCACATAAGGAGTCGATAACTGTGACGGACCGTTATCTTGAATTAGCTTTACAGTCATAAGGACTGGTTCTTTAGTTTCAAATGTAGCATTTATCTTTTCTGATTGCATCCATAAGTCCAGTTTTGGCCAATGAAATTGAGGTTCCTAAATAGTGTCACTCTACACTCACATTAAAGATATTTTTTTATTAATCTGCTTTACCCATATATACATTGCTACTCTGAGCTCGTAGTACGAAACTTTTTCGCAAGCATGTATCACTGAAATACGGGTATACATATATATATATATATATATATATATATATATATATATATATATATATATATATATATGAACAACATACCTGCAGCATGAAGTTTAGGATAACGTGTCGGTTCGGGTTCACAGACCGTTCCTTTCACGAACAAAAGCAACAATGAAAAAAATAACATTGCGAACATGATGAAAACAATTTTTCATTCAGTCTTTTATAGTGTACCATGTACACGTGTTCATCAAGCCAAACCGTAATGTGATCCATTTAGATGCGCATAAATAATATTTGGTCTCATTTTATGACATGTCATATGTCTCTTTATGTGTTTTTTTGTTCAATCGTTCACATGAAGGAGGAGCTACGACGGAAGACGAAGATGAAGGATGTCGTAGAAGAAGTAGCAAAGAGAAAAATGGAGGATGGTGCGAACGGATCAGTGGGGAACGAGGCTGAAGTGGAGGGGCTGCGATATTTCCACACAGAATGCACCCCAAACACGTTCTTGTTAAAGGAACAGTGGCGACCTATTTTTGACTCGGAGTATTATTAAAAATCATATTAACCTAACACATTTGCAATTTTTCCGAAAGAACGACGATTCTGCGTTGCTTTCAAATGTTGCAACTCGCAGTTGCAGCATTTTAATTCAAACTCAAAATTGGTCTCGCCACGACTTCCATTCTGTTAAACGCTTCAATACTGCAGAAATCGCGAGAGAAGACATAAACCCAGATGAAGAAAGCTCGTTAACTTGCTGTGTGGCTCAATGCGTGTGTACGCCGTTATGGCGCAGACCTCGCCGGTTCGAGTCATGTCTACGGCAAATGTTTTGCGTGAGTGACAATACGCGTTCAAAGAGCTAGTTGCAGAATTAAGTCGCCGCTGTGCCTTTAAAGCAACTGTATTCGGTAACCACACAGAGAATTATACAATCGGACGGGTAGCACTCAATAACTGAATCTACACTTAAAACACACTCAATGGTCAACCATAATCCGACCTATGTCGGGAAGAGCGACTAGTCACTCAACAATGAAGGAAGCGCGCACGCTCTATTACCCGACGCACCCGGCTCTGCTCCACCTGCTCCTTCTTCTTCTCCCCCGGATACGCTTCCTCTCCTCCCGCTGCTCCTCCCGTGCCTCCTTCTCCTTCCTCTTCTCCTCTCGAGCCTCTCTGCCCGCTCCTCTCGCTTGCGTTCCAGCTCCCTTTTCAGCTCCTCTATCGTTTGAGTGTTCTCCGCATCCCCCTATCCACCCGTTCCTCTGTCAACGCAGCATCCGACGGAGCCAGAGACTCGCCCACTGCCTTCTCCGATAGTACATCAGGCGCTGGCACATTAGCGGTCTCCCGACCCTCGCGAGATACACTCGCCGCCATCTCACCCTGCAACAAAGCTACGCCCAAGCAAAAAAGAAGGAAGCCGATCAGCACTCACCTGCGCGTTCTGTCCTGAAACGATCTTCGAGTGTCGCACCTTCCACTAAAACATCTCGCTTACATTCTCCATCGATCGAATGGTCCGTCTCATTGACCGAGTGGTCCCTTCCTCCCCTCACCTCTTCGATCTGTCGTTTTCTCTCGGCGAATCGACGTCGAAACTCTTGTTCGAATGGCGAGCACATGGCTGTTGGCTTCTGTCTACCTCCCATCCACAATATTGTCATGTCGACTTCATTCGTCCACAAATAAAGCAAATATCACACGGTCCAAGAACCGGAATAGGTATACATGAGACGGTAGAAAAACAAAACGCTACGGACGAAGATGTATACAACAACAAGAAAACACACTACACATTCTGTAACAAAACAACAATAGATGGATGTGTCATGGGAGAGCGATATCCGGTAATTGAATGCAAGACCTACAGAATCAGGTGACTGCCATCAATCACTCCACCTCAATGTGCTACTCCACCTCCTCCTTCACTTCCCTCTTCCCATCTATGCCATTCCACAGCTTCTCCTGCTCCTTCTCCGCCCACTGCTCCACTGGCTCCTCCTTCACATCCGACAGAACAAGCGGGATCGACTCGCGCATTGGCTTTTCCTCCGAAAGAGAGCGTGCCTGAAATAGTATTGAAGCCATTTGAAATGCTATGCGGTCTCACCTCGCAAACGGGCTCCAGCTTCGGTGCCACTAACTCGTGGTCATTCTCGCATATCCGCATCCCCCTCTTATTCAGTGCACATGCTTTCATCGAATCCTGTTCCATTCCACCAAGAAGCACCTGAAAGCTAACCAATGACGAAAGTGGAAGAGAGGGTGAAAGATGGAATGCTCACAGCGTACTGCTCCTCCTCCTCCTCCTCCATCCTCTGCCTCTCCAGCCGCTTCTCCATCCGAATCGCTCGATTCGCATTCCGAATTGCGCCGTTCATCTGTATGTGTTCATTCTCGAGCCACTCGCGCTGCCTCCGCGCAGCCTGCTCCTCCTCCTCGAGCCGTCTCCGCGCGGCCTGCTCCTGCTCCTCGCGCCGTCTCCGCCTCCCTCCACTCTCGATCGTGTCTCGCCCACTTCTCCCTCTCCCGCACCACTGCCTCCACCGTCACGCGCTCCACCTGAAACCACCCAAGCGAGTACAACGTTTTTCTTTCTTTTTTATTTGACTATTGTCGAACTGTGCTGTAACAATGTTTGATCAACTCCCCCACCTTTTGTAGAATTATTTTGTCTTTGTCGTTTACTATGTTGATGTTGATGTTATTAACATCATTTTCGTACGCTTTCTATGTAACGTGAGGCCCCCCCAAGAAGTAGCTGATCACTTGCACTGATCAGCCTAGGGTTAGCCTTGTTTATCCACATTTTTTTTCATGCTTGCTTTTATCGTTAATAACTATTTCACACTTCCGCACCCGCTCCAGCACCTTCTCCCGCTTCCGCTTCTCCTCCTCCCGGTACTCCTCCATCTGCCGACGCAGCCGCTCTTCCTGACTCTCCTCCGGCCTCTCCTCCGGCCTCTCCTCCTCGACAGTATTCATTATTGTTTCGCAATGCTCCTCCATCTTTCGCTCGGTTGGGACCTTTTTTCTTTTCCTCTGCTCCCTCTTTTTTACCAGTTCTTGTTTCTCCCGCATCCACCCTGCTATCTCAGCATTGGTGAGTCGACGGGGCCTCTGAAACATCTCACATCAAACCACGCCAGTCGAATCGCCTAACCGCGCGTTTTGCCGGTTCTCGTTGGAGAGCAGCCTTCGTCTTCTTCACTTCTCCCTCCATTCTCAACGACTGCTCCACCAACTGCTCCACCTTCACATTAGACAGCTCCGTAGGAAGCGGACAAGGTAGCGGCTTCGCCTCGGTCTGCAGCTGAATGAAAAACTACTCAGACAGAAGTGGCGGTTTTGCGGCGGGTTTGGACTTCCGGTGGCGGGTCTGTGGCGGGTCTGTGGCGGTTTTAGGGAAAGGGGCGGGGCTTGTGACGCAGCCACCTCTTACTTAGTACAACAGCAACACAAGTGAGAACGAACCTCGCAGGGCGGCTCCTTCTTTTGCTCCTGTCTCTGTCTCGCCTCTTGTGCAGCAATCGCCGCAGCATAGCACGACTAAAACAGCATATAATAACTACCAACTGTACGTAGTGCAAGAATGAAAGGAGAACGCACCTGACTCGGTCCGATGTGGAAGAATCTGGGGTGTGCCACTGGGGGCACGGATGGTCCGGAGATGTTCAGGTCAGACACGTTCCGGTCGAATCGCTGCTGGCACGCCTGATGAGATTGGAATAAGAACATGTACACTCACTCCTTCCACTCTTCCCACTTACTCCCCTCACTCCCGTCTCTCACTCCACTCCCGCCTTTCATTCAACTCACTCCACTCCCGCCTCTCATTCCACTCACTCCACTCCCTACTATCATTCCACTCACTCCACTCACTCATTCCACTCACTCCACTCTCTCCACTCACGTGATTCGGGTGCGGCGGACAGCATTCACTGCTCGCTCCTTCCATTTCCACTGACATATGTAAAGCATTCAAAGAGAAATCAGGTAATCAAGAATGTGAGGTATGGAAAGGTATGTGAACCTCGATTATCGGAAAATAACAACTACCTACAAACAATATCAACAGTTTATGCAACAATGAACGACGTGAATAACAATTAAATGTAAATATGAGATGATTAAGGTAGATTATTACACGCGTAGACATGAGATCAAACAAGAGAGAAGATTACACACCAACTACTCCACTTCTTCCTTCACCTCCGTCTGTTCTATCCACTGCTCCTCCTGCTCCTTCTCCTCCCCCGCACTCCACAGGTTCTCCTGCTCCTCTTTCACCTCCCTCTTATCCCACGACGTCTGCTCCTGCTCAGTCCACCGCTCCTCCTGCTCCTCCTTAACATCCGACAGAACCACCACAGGAATCGGCTCGAAATCAGGCTTCTCGTCCGACAGAACCTGAAAATAACTAGAGAAATTCAATTGATCGAACATACCTCTCCTGCTCTTTCTTGAACAAGCTAGTCTGAATACGCGTTTCCAGCTAGTCTCTCTGTCAACATCGCCGCGCGCCTCTCCTTCTCCTTCTCCTTCTCCTCCTCCTCCTCCTCCTCCTCCTTCTGCTTCCCTCTCTCCACCCTCCTCTCTCGTCGCACTATCTCTTCCACCACCCGCCGTCCCTCCTTCAACTTCAGAAGAGCGCGCTGCTTCAAACGCTCGGAAGGGATCTGAAGTGAAGGTTAGTACCTTCAAACCCCCTCTCCCGCTGCCTTCATACCTTCACGTCGCGTCTCTGCCCCGCCTGCCTCTCCCTCTCTAGCTCCAGTATATCGTCTCCAGAGTCCGTCTGCCTTCCGCTAGCTTGTGCAAAACCAGACGACGCAAAGTATCATCCGTGAGTCGCTGGAAAGCTGTATCTCTCTCCTCCCTCTTCCTCTCTCATTCTCCTTATTCTTTCTCTCAATTCTCTCTCTCTCTCTCTCTCTCTCAAACCTGTCGTGAGCGCTGCTTTGGAAGCACCTTCTGTTGCTTCCCAAAAGTGCCCACATACATTCTGATTATGAGCGAAATTGAGTACGTCAATCATATAACATATCAGATATTACACGGTCAGCTAACCGCTATTGAAAAAGTCTTTCAAAAGCTCGTATAAGTAAACAATTTATGCCGCAATGTTGTCGGGGACGCGGCTCGATTGATAGACCGTTTGTCTCACAACGGCCATGTAACCGATACACAAAAAAGAGTACAACATGGAATCTAGCATATGTGTATACACATAAAACGTCACCACTCCGCCTCCTCTTTCACGTCGCTCTTCACACCCATGTCATCCCACAGGCAACTCGCATCCGTGTGTTGCTCCTCCTCCTCCTCCTCCTCCTGCTGCTCTTCCTTCACTTCCGTCTTCTCCATCCACTGCTCCTCCTGCCCCTCCTCCTCCTCCTCCTCCTCCTCTTTCACCGCCGACAGCTCGACCGCACTGTTCTCTACTACCGGTTTCTCACCCGAAAGCGTGTCAGCCTGCAAGGCAAGAACAGTTCAAAAACCCTAGATGGAGTCTCACCTCACACTCCTTTTTCCAACCCCCAGTGTGATAGTCAGCGGAAGATGTCGCCTAAATGAGAAATCAGGCCTTCCCGTTGATGAGTCATAAACATCAAACAATGAAATTGTACCTCCTTGTACCTCCTTAGTATTCCGATCCCAATCACATTTGCCGTAATCACTCTAATTGTGACGTTAACTCTCTTCCATAAAGTATACACGGTAATGAATAAAATTGTTATCATTGAATGGCTCACCTCTTTCGCCTCCTCTTCCGTCTGCCACATTGTTCGCATCCCGCGTCGCTTCCCCACACCCATCGTCCACCCCTTCTCCTTCTCCTCCTCCTTCTCCCTCTGTACCCACTCCCTCACCATTCCGCACAACTCGACCCATCGCTGCTCTCTCACCCGATTCACCAGCACGCAAGCAACGGCACTTGCCTGAAAATATGAGCATACAAAAAGCCAGTCAGTTGTAACTAATAATAATAATAATAAGTTGTAACTACTACCAGCTACTTGTTAAATAGTGCCAGGTAACATGAAACGGAGGTGAACAGCAAACCCACGCACCTGTTCCTTGTGCTGTCTTCGCTCGCGTCGCATCCTGGCTGCCTCTTGGAACTGGCGCACTCTCTCCCGTTGCTGAGCGAGGAGCCTCTCGATCTGCTCCTCGGCCGTTTTCCGCTCCCGCCTCTCCTTCTCGAGCGCCTTCTCCCTCGCCATCTTCTTGTCGTTCTGCACCCGTAGAGCACAAAGTCTCTGCATCTCTTTCTGGTGCACAGGATTTGCACGCCGAGGCGCCTCCTTCTCCCTCATCCACTTCTGCTGCTCCACGAGCCGCAGCCTCTTCCTCTCCCGCTCCATCATCTTCTCCACCGCCCCCTGCTCCTTCCTCTCGCGAATGCTCGCCTCCAGACGACGAGCATCCATCTGAAAGCTGTGTGGAATACGAATCGCACATCGAATCATCGCACCTGTTCAGCGGCCTTCGGCTCATCCATGGCACGAGGCTTCGTCTCTATAGGTCGTGCCTGTCCCTCGCACTCTCTCGGGGCCGTTTCTCCGGCGGCCGACCAGTCTCCCACATTACATTTACAATCACTGAGCAAATTTCAAAATAAAGTAATAAATCAAAATGACTAGAAATTCAACGGTCAATTAACCGATTTGAGTGAAACATTAAACAACAAGACAAGATGGACAACATTTTATAGACAACAAATCAACTGCAATAATACCACAGAACAAAACTCTCCATTCTGATTCTGATTTTATACCTAACGAGTCGTCTCTCTTCGTACTGTAGCTTTCTCCCTATTCAGTGACACTGATAGAAAATAACTACACACAAGACACAAAATCAAAGGTATCTCACGGTCACCGAACCGAATGAAAACGTCCAAACCACTTGCAAGAATAAAGATGGGGACATATATTTATGCAACAAGAAGAGAGTCAACAACAACAAACATACCCAAAATGAGCGGAATTCGGTGAGCGCGAGAAATTGAGAGACAATTGGTAACGCAGAGACGCGACAGAGAAAACAGAGGACACACTCACACACTCACTCGACCCGCCCCTTCCTTCTCCGCCCCTGCTGCCATCATGCTACCATGCGGCTGTCTCTGTGTGCTCTTGTGCTGCCTCCACTGGTGCAGCCACTCGCTCTGCACCCTGCCTGTCCTCTCCCGCATCGCCTGGCTCACCACGCGCACTTCCCTCGCACTCGCATTCTCGGACAATAGTTGGAGTGAATCCTGCATCCGTCTCTCTCGCTTCTTGTATCGCTGCCGCGCCGCCCACTCGCTCAGACGCATGCTCGAGAGAACCCGCTCCGATGGGGTAGCCTGAAATTGATAGCTACAGTTGGAACGCGCACTATTTCAATAGCTGACCACTTCTTTCCAGCTACGTCGAATTACTTCTGATATGTATCTGAAACTTCATGCTGCAGGTATGTTGTTCATATATATATATATATATATATATATATATATATATATATATATATATATGAACAACATACCTGCAGCATGAAGTTTAGGATAACGTGTCGGTTCGGGTTCACAGACCGTTCCTTTCACGAACAAAAGCAACAATGAAAAAAATAACATTGCGAACATGATGAAAACAATTTTTCATTCAGTCTTTTATAGTGTACCATGTACACGTGTTCATCAAGCCAAACCGTAATGTGATCCATTTAGATGCGCATAAATAATATTTGGTCTCATTTTATGACATGTCATATGTCTCTTTATGTGTTTTTTGTTCAATCGTTCACATGAAGGAGGAGCTACGACGGAAGACGAAGATGAAGGATGTCGTAGAAGAAGTAGCAAAGAGAAAAATGGAGGATGGTGCGAACGGACCAGTGGGGAACGAGGCTGAAGTGGAGGGGCTGCGATATTTCCACACAGAATGCACCCCAAACACGTTCTTGTTAAAGGAACAGTGGCGACCTATTTTTGACTCGGAGTATTATTAAAAATCATATTAACCTAACACATTTGCAATTTTTCCGAAAGAACGACGATTCTGCGTTGCTTTCAAATGTTGCAACTCGCAGTTGCAGCATTTTAATTCAAACTCAAAATTGGTCTCGCCACGACTTCCATTCTGTTAAACGCTTCAATACTGCAGAAATCGCGAGAGAAGACATAAACCCAGATGAAGAAAGCTCGTTAACTTGCTGTGTGGCTCAATGCGTGTGTACGCCGTTATGGCGCAGACCTCGCCGGTTCGAGTCATGTCTACGGCAAATGTTTTGCGTGAGTGGCAATACGCGTTCAAAGAGCTAGTTGCAGAATTAAGTCGCCGCTGTGCCTTTAAAGCAACTGTATTCGGTAACCACACAGAGAATTATACAATCGGACGGGTAGCACTCAATAACTGAATCTACACTTAAAACACACTCAATGGTCAACCACAATCCGACCTATGTCGGGAAGAGCGACTAGTCACTCAACAATGAAGGAAGCGCGCACGCTCTATTACCCGACGCACCCGGCTCTGCTCCACCTGCTCCTTCTTCTTCTCCCCCGGATACGCTTCCTCTCCTCCCGCTGCTCCTCCCGTGCCTCCTTCTCCTTCCTCTTCTCCTCTCGAGCCTCTCTGCCCGCTCCTCTCGCTTGCGTTCCAGCTCCCTTTTCAGCTCCTCTATCGTTTGAGTGTTCTCCGCATCCCCCTATCCACCCGTTCCTCTGTCAACGCAGCATCCGACGGAGCCAGAGACTCGCCCACTGCCTTCTCCGATAGTACATCAGGCGCTGGCACATTAGCGGTCTCCCGACCCTCGCGAGATACACTCGCCGCCATCTCACCCTGCAACAAAGCTACGCCCAAGCAAAAAAGAAGGAAGCCGATCAGCACTCACCTGCGCATTCTGTCCTGAAACGATCTTCGAGTGTCGCACCTTCCACTAAAACATCTCGCTTACATTATATCTCCGTTTCACTACGACATAATCCCGTTTTCTTGTCTGTTGCACACCATGGAACACGATTAGGGACGGGGCTTTATGCTGACGGATGGCCAATGGGGCCCACACAGTACACGTTACAAGGGCGAGACATTGCAACAGATCAAAGGACCTTACTGTGGGGGCAGCTACTAGATTAGCGACAAGACAAAAGAGAATAGGAATCCGATGTTGATCGACTAGATGGGAGATGGGGGCTGGGGGACACGTCGAGGGTGTCGCGGCTTCGATGGTACCTGCGACTCTTCTGTAGTGGGCGAGGACGATGCGGGGACGCGCGGCGGTCGGATCTGCGCGCTACGGCCCACTCCTCCTGGCTAGCCTTGCTCCAATCTGAAAAGAATCTACTATACCCGCTCATTTCTCGATCAAGACAGTGTTGGTAGTGCCGAGAAATTGTAGGTAACTCGGTTTCATTGTGCTCCTCTCACCAGCCTAATCGTGCGATTGTTCTAGTACCATGTTCGGTTCAAAGAGTTGCTTACACCAGTGGTACGCGTTCGTTAGGTCAATGCGCCATGCTTGATCAAGCGATTGTGTTAGAAAAGGAACACGCCCTGGTCGTAGCGCTTTCCCTAGGTAATTCGCCGCCACCGCCACCACAAAATATTTTTCGTCTAGAACGTGATTTGATAGTCAATGCGAGACTAATATCTATTCCGCGATTTGACTGATATGCGATCATCATGGGCTCTGCCAAAGTGCTTTCTCTGTGACGCCAACAAGAGAGATGACTGCTAGCGAACGCTTACATCGACCCTCTACCGGTGGGTGGGTGGGATATTCTCAGTCTTCACAAATGGGCTGGGTGGGTGGGAACACAAGCCTAGAAAATGAGGCTTCATTTTCGTCGTTCCTTTTCGACCCCTCTTCGGGGTGTATGACCGCGTCGCTCGGCACGACATGACACCATGTTGTGCCATCCAAGAAAACATAAATTATATCTCCGTTTCACTACGACATAATCCCGTTTTCTTGTCTGTTGCACACCATGGAACACGATTAGGGACGGGGCTTTATGCTAGAACTCGCAAAGGTCAGAGTTGCGGTGGGTATTATTGCGATGTTTCTTCCCGGCATTGATAAGTGTGCTCACCTCTATGGCTCCCGTCCGGTGAGTGGCAGCCCGTGCTCTCCCTCATCGTCATCGAGTTTCTCGAACGTCTCTCCGCGTGTCAATCCCGGCAACCGACATCCGCTTGCTGAACAAACTTCATAAACAACAACGAAATCAGAGGACGTTCAATCACGACGCGACACGACCGCTCGAGTACCTCCCTTATAGAGTGTATACATAAATATGCGACACGCGTTCACGCTTCAATTGCGTACCCAGGGAGTACAGCATTCTTTTAGAAAAACGACAGCGAGAGATGTATAGAACTCTATAGAGAACCGGGATCAAAAGTATCGCGATCGCCAGTATAATTGCGTTTGCAGAATTGAATAGAATCCACGATCAACGCGTACCGTAAAAAGGTTTCCTTTTGCCGTATGACACGATCTCTTGTGAAATTAAAACCTTGTATTCTCTACTACCCGTGTAGCAGTATTCATTCGCAGAATTAACCTCATACCATCACTAGTTGTATACGCATGTATGCACATGAACCGACACGCGCAGGGGGACTCGCTCGCAGGCGGATAGACTACCACCGAGCACTGACAAACAAGTTGACATATCAGAGGGAACTTGTTGAACTCTGCGTATAAGAAGGAACAGTTCCGGGAAAAACAGCGCTTCTAGATGTCCCTCCGGTCCTCAAAATCCACGGACCGAGCTGTCATAACGGATTGTTGGGCAGCATTGGTTCTGTAACAGTATCTGTGTGTCCGTGATATACACTACCAGAGAAGCGTGAGGTGAGAATGCGCCCGTTCGAGACATGTCGCCATATTCACATCAATCCGGCGTCAGGATAGGATAATTGAAACATCCGAGATCCAAGAGACAACGGACACGCGCCACGCCACTCCGTATTCAAAACAGCAGCGCGTATGGTAAATCTGGGGAAGTCTCAGCGCCTGCAGAGACCGAAAGCGACGACTGTCTACACATTGCCCCCTCGCGCGGTGGTCCGGGGAGCCATAATGTGGAAGTGGGAATGAAGGCACATCCACTCGTATCATCATCCAGCCTAGGCGGCCCACGGCGCCCGGTGCAATTTTGGAGGCGCCGGATAACAACAAAAAAAAGGATAGAGCGTGTGGATTCACGATTCTCTTTCGCCGATAGTTTAGGCGACAGACTGCGAAAGCGCAGACACGCATCCTCGTATTTCAGAACTCGACCTGGGCGGCACGCAGTGGACCGGTATCAATCTGATGGTTAGATCGCACAAAAAAGAGGGACGACAATCAGTCGTCTAGTGTCGCCAGTCTGAAGGATCCCGATTGCAGTGGAGACCCCCGTTCGCTATATATTCCCGTCATCCGGCCTAGGTGGCCCGCTGGGTCCGATGCACCTCTGAGGGAGCCAGACAGCACAAAGAGAGAGAGAGAGAGAGCTAACACGCGGCTGACCCTCTAGAGCCGTCGGGTCAGTCTGGGGGAGCCAGACTACGAAAATGGAGAGGTAGAGACACCCATCCACTTGTTCCGTCACCCGGCCAAGGCGGACGCTGGGTCCGATGAGTATCTGGGGGGAGCCAGATAGCACATAGAGAGAGGACCGACACACGGTCCTCTTGCACCGTCAGTTTGGGGGAGCCAGACTGCAAAAGTGGAGTCGCCCATCCACTTGTTCCGTCACCCGGCCTAGGCGGCTCGCTGGGTTAGGTGCGCATCTGGGGGAGCCAGATAGCACGAAGAGAGAGTACCGACACACGGTCCTCTTGCACCGTCAGTCTGGGGGAGCCAGACTGCAAAAGTGGAGTCGCCCGTCCACTTGTTCCGTCACCCGGCCTAGGCGGCTCGCTGGGTCCAGTGCGCATCTGGGGGAGCCAGATAGCACGAAGAGAGAGGACCGACACACGGTCCTCTTGCACCGTCAGTCTGGGGGAGCCAGACTGCAAAAGTGGAGTCGCCCGTCCACTTGTTCCGTCACCCGGCCTAGGCGGCTCGCTGAGTCCGGTGCGCATCTGGGGGAGCCAGATAGCACGAAGAGAGAGGACCGACACACGGTCCTCTTGCATCGTCAGTCTGGGGGAGCCAGACTGCAAAAGTGGATTCGCCCGTCCACTTGTTCCGTCACCCGGCCTAGGCGGCTCGCTGGGTCCAGTGCGCATCTGGGGGAGCCAGATAGCACGAAGAGAGAGGACCGACACACGGTCCTCTTGCACCGTCAGTCTGGGGGAGCCAGTAGCCAGACTGCAAAAGTGGAGAAACCTATCCACTTGTTCCGTCATCCAACACCGGCAACACATGTGCTACCGGTCGGGGGGAGCCAAATGCGCACAAAACCGAGGGTCGACGTGTCGAGATTGTTCTGGGGGAATCAGACTGCGACGGGGCTGCCACACGGCACGGCCCTCATCCAGACATCCAGACCTCATCCACACCCTCATCCAGAACGCGTCAACTGGTCTCGTCTCGTAAAATAAACGCTTTCGCGAATGTGCGAAATCGGTAATCTAAACTCGTTAAATAAAACTCCCACGTGGGGGAGATTACGACCGAACGAAATTAGGAAACGTCGATAGTTCGATTTGGAACTACTACGAACTATGCGGCTCCAAACAAATCAGATACGCGGCATGTGCGTTAAACAGGTAAAGTAAATCGCACATAACATATGTGGGTAGGAAATGCGAAAATATATATCACATTCATCGATACAAATAAAACTACGTATTTCGAAAATATGGGAAAAGAGAATATCGCACGGCACGCAGACCGGGTACTGCCTGGCCGTTTTAAATACAACACAATAACATCAGTGATGTCCAGAGATAAGAAATCCATAACAGAAACACATACAAAACACCAAAAACGGTCATCCACGTAACACAAGCCTAGAAAATGAGGCTTCATTTTCGTCGTTCCTTTTCGACCCCTCTTCGGGGTGTATGACCGCGTCGCTCGGCACGACATGACACCATGTTGTGCCATCCAAGAAAACATAAATTCTCCATCGATCGAATGGTCCGTCTCATTGACCGAGTGGTCCCTTCCTCCCCTCACCTCTTCGATCTGTCGTTTTCTCTCGGCGAATCGACGTCGAAACTCTTGTTCGAATGGCGAGCACATGGCTGTTGGCTTCTGTCTACCTCCCATCCACAATATTGTCATGTCGACTTCATTCGTCCACAAATAAAGCAAATATCACACGGTCCAAGAACCGGAATAGGTATACATGAGACGGTAGAAAAACAAAACGCTACGGACGAAGATTTATACAACAACAAGAAAACACACTACACATTCTGTAACAAAACAACAATAGATGGATGTGTCATGGGAGAGCGATATCCGGTAATTGAATGCAAGACCTACAGAATCAGGTGACTGTCATCAATCACTCCACCTCAATGTGCTACTCCACCTCCTCCTTCACTTCCCTCTTCCCATCTATGCCATTCCACAGCTTCTCCTGCTCCTTCTCCGCCCACTGCTCCACTGGCTCCTCCTTCACATCCGACAGAACAAGCGGGATCGACTCGCGCATTGGCTTTTCCTCCGAAAGAGAGCGTGCCTGAAATAGTATTGAAGCCATTTGAAATGCTATGCGGTCTCACCTCGCAAACGGGCTCCAGCTTCGGTGCCACTAACTCGTGGTCATTCTCGCATATCCGCATCCCCCTCTTATTCAGTGCACATGCTTTCATCGAATCCTGTTCCATTCCACCAAGAAGCACCTGAAAGCTAACCAATGACGAAAGTGGAAGAGAGGGTGAAAGATGGAATGCTCACAGCGTACTGCTCCTCCTCCTCCTCCTCCTCCTCCATCCTCTGCCTCTCCAGCCGCTTCTCCATCCGAATCGCTCGATTCGCATTCCGAATTGCGCCGTTCATCTGTATGTGTTCATTCTCGAGCCACTCGCGCTGCCTCCGCGCAGCCTGCTCCTCCTCCTCGAGCCGTCTCCGCGCGGCCTGCTCCTGCTCCTCGCGCCGCTGCCTCCGTGCCCTCTCCTCCTTCTCCCTCTCCTCTGTCCTTCTGTCCATCTCTCGCATCTCCGCCTCCCTCCACTCTCGATCGTGTCTCGCCCACTTCTCCCTCTCCCGCACCACTGCCTCCACCGTCACGCGCTCCACCTGAAACCACCCAAGCGAGTACAACGTTTTTCTTTCTTTTTTATTTGACTATTGTCGAACTGTGCTGTAACAATGTTTGATCAACTCCCCCACCTTTTGTAGAATTATTTTGTCTTTGTCGTTTACTATGTTGATGTTGATGTTATTAACATCATTTTCGTACGCTTTCTATGTAACGTGAGGCCCCCCCAAGAAGTAGCTGATCACTTGCACTGATCAGCCTAGGGTTAGCCTTGTTTATCCACATTTTTTTCATGCTTGCTTGTATCGTTAATAACTATTTCACACTGCAAACTGCCAAGAACAATTGCACTCTCACTAAAGCGTATCCTCGTCTTTTCACTGAGCGAAATTCCAACATTTTCCGAAATTCGCTCGAGAGAATTGATCTCGCTAGAGGATCGAACTCGCGGACCGCTGCTTCCTAAGCGAGAGCGTTACCACTACGCCACGCGGTAATGTGAGAGGATCAGTGGAATAGAGATATGAACAGCAAAAGCAAATCTGCTGTGCATTCCGTTCAGAACGTTCAAAAACCACGATAATGTTTTCAACAAAAATCCTGAGCGAGCCTATTATAACTGAGGTGTGTTTTATCTTGTGACTTCTCACTCAGCGAGTCTCGTCTGTGAGCGCGGGGGATATGCTGTGAATACTCGCGTCGCCTATAAATTGCCCTGCCACGATTGTTGGTCAGTCCGTCAATAAAGAGACCATATTGGACCAGTAGTTACCATCGAGATGTTATTGTACTCACCTCGAATATCTGTTTGCGTGGTCGCTTCGGAAGGGCGGCAGTCTGTCCGTTCATCCCACTCGCCTCCATCACACGGACTACACTGAAGACGAGTCACAAAACAGATAATCAAAACATGGATGAGTAGATATCACATGGTCGAAGAACCGAATGGAGGGTCTTTATGATCGAGAGAAAAATAAGATGACAACACTTTATAAACCGAGAAACAGCATTACCACAGTATCATGAACATGTGTGGTTTACTCCACCTCCTCCTTCACTTCCCTTTTCACATATATGTTATCCCACAGCTTCTCCTGCTCTTGCTCCGCCCACTGCTCCACTGGTTCCTCCTTCACATCCGACAGAACGAGCGGGATCGACTCGCGCATTGGCTTGACCTCCGAAAGAGGACTAGCCTGATCAAAACATTTTAGAAAGAAAGAGAGAAAGAGAGAGATAAGAGACATGAAGACGAGAGAGATAGGGAGAAGAGAGGATGAGAGAGAGAGAGGGAGAGAGAGGATAGAGAGAGGATAGAGAGGGGTGCTTTCACCTCTCTGCACTCCTCTTTTATCTCGGCACTGTCCAGTTTCCGCGAATATTGCGTGTTTTCGCATGAAGCAGAAATTTCAAAGAACGTCTGAAAACACATTCTCTCTCTCCCTTTTTGTTTCTCTCCTCACCTTTGCTGGCTGTGACATCATCCTCTTCCCCTCCCCTTCCCTCTTATCCCTCCCTCCCTCCTTATAGGACGCGATCGCCTTGCTCCGAGCCTCTCGCCTCCACTGCTCCTTCCGTGCCACCCGCTGCTCCCTCCTCCTCCTCTCCTCCTCCACCTTCTCCTCGAACCGCCTCTTCTCCTCCGCCAGTCGCTGCTCCCTCTCCTCCTTGCCCTCCACGAACTCCGCGTCGTACATGTTCTTTCGCGCCCACTCCGCATATTCGGAAGCAGTGAGTCTATGGGGCCTCTGAAAACAAATCTCAGGTCATCGGCTTCACATCGATCGACATCTGAATGAAAACACCACAACAGTAACAGTGTGAACGAACCTCGCAGGGTACCTCCTTCTTTCGCTCCTGTCTCTGTCTCTCTTCTTTTGCAGCTTTCGCCGCAGTATAGCACGACTGAAATACGTATCAAGCACGAATCAAAGCGTGACAATTGAGTAATCAAATACCACAACATGAAAGACTAGTCGTGACAAATGAGACGTACCTGACTCGGCCCGATATGGAAGAATCGGCTGTGGTCTGCCAATCGGGGCACGGGCTGTCCACTACGCTGCTGGCACGCCTGAAAGTGAAAAAGAAACATATACACTCACTCCCTGCTTTCATTCCACTCACTCCACTCACTCCACTCACTCAATCCAATATCCAATCATTCACTTGTGCCATTTCACTGTTGAGCAGACAAGGCTTACCGAATTATATGAACGACATAAAAAAGAGTGCGCACCTTTGGTGGCGGTACACCGCCTTCCGAATCGATTCCAGACATTGCGATCTGGCAACGAGTTCTGCTTCCGTCGACACGCATTAATAACTGCTTAGACTGGGAACAACACTCCCAACCAAGAATGCGAGGTATCAGACGGTCAATGAACCGATAACATAAAATGGTCAACAACGACTGTGAACTCAACATTTAGACATAAACCAACGATGGTCAACATAAGTACAGAGTAATTGAAAAACTCTCCACTCTGTCTACTCCACTTCTTCCTTCACCTCCCCCATCACATCACTCTTCCATGGGAGATTCATGACCGTCCAGTCCTGTTCCACTGGCTCTTCCTTCACATCCGATAACACCAGGGGAAGTGACTCGACCACTGGCTTCTCCTCACATAGAAGTTGTGCCTAGAATGACATAACAAACTACAATAACAAACAGATGGGCTCACCTCGCACGACTCGGGATTTCTCACTCCGTTCCGCTTTCGCTCCGCGCTCCTTCTCATCATCTCCCTGGTTTTCTCACGATACGGCTCTTTCAATCTCGCGCGCGCTTCCTTGGCGCGCTTTCTCGCCTGCTCCTTCTGCTCACTCCTCCGCACCCGCTCCAGCACCTTCTCCCGCTTCCGCTTCTCCTCCTCCCGGTACTCCTCCATCTGCCGACGCAGCCGCTCTTCCTGACTCTCCTCCGGCCTCTCCTCCGGCCTCTCCTCCTCGACAGTATTCATTATTGTTTCGCAATGCTCCTCCATCTTTCGCTCGGTTGGGGCCTTTTTTCTTTTCCTCTGCTCCCTCTTTTTTACCAGTTCTTGTTTCTCCCGCATCCACTCTGCTATCTCAGCATCGGTAAGTCGACGGGGCCTCTGAAACATCTCACATCAAACCACGCCAATCGAATCGCCTAACCGCGCGTTTTGCCGGTTCTCGTTGGAGAGCAGCCTTCGTCTTCTTCACTTCTCCCTCCATTTCCAACGGCTGCTCCACCAACTGCTCCACCTTCACATTAGACAGCTCCGTAGGAAGCGGACAAGGTAGCGGCTTCGCCTCGGTCTGCAGCTGAATGAAAAACTACTCAGACAGAAGTGGCGGTTTTGCGGCGGGTTTGGACTTCCGGTGGCGGGTCTGTGGCGGGTCTGTGGCGGTTTTAGGGAAAGGGGCGGGGCTTGTGACGCAGCCACCTCTTACTTAGTACAACAGCAACACAAGTGAGAACGAACCTCGCAGGGCGGCTCCTTCTTTTGCTCCTGTCTCTGTCTCGCCTCTTGTGCAGCAATCGCCGCAGCATAGCACGACTAAAACAGCATATAATAACTACCAACTGTACGTAGTGCAAGAATGAAAGGAGAACGCACCTGACTCGGTCCGATGTGGAAGAATCTGGGGTGTGCCACTGGGGGCACGGATGGTCCGGAGATGTTAAGGTCAGACACGTCCCGGTCAACTCGCTGCTGGCACGCCTGATGAGATTGGAATAAGAACATGTACACTCACTCCTTCCACTCTTCCCACTCTTCCCACTTACTCCCCTCACTCCCGTCTCTCACTCCACTCCCGCCTCTCATTCAACTCACTCCACTCCCGCCTCTCATTCCACTCACTCCACTCCCTACTATCATTCCACTCACTCCACTCACTCATTCCACTCACTCCACTCTCTCCACTCACGTGATTCGGGTGCGGCGGACAGCATTCACTGCTCGCTCCTTCCATTTCCACTGACATATGTAAAGCATTCAAAGAGAAATCAGGTAATCAAGAATGTGAGGTATGGAAAGGTATGTGAACCTCGATTATCGGAAAATAACAACTACCTACAAACAATATCAACAGTTTATGCAACAATGAACGACGTGAATAACAATTAAATGTAAATATGAGATGATTAAGGTAGATTATTACACGCGTAGACATGAGATCAAACAAGAGAGAAGATTACACACCAACTACTCCACTTCTTCCTTCACCTCCGTCTGTTCTATCCACTGCTCCTCCTGCTCCTTCTCCTCCCCCGCACTCCACAGGTTCTCCTGCTCCTCTTTCACCTCCCTCTTATCCCACGACGTCTGCTCCTGCTCCGTCCACCGCTCCTCCTGCTCCTCCTTAACATCCGACAGAACCACCACAGGAATCGGCTCGAAATCAGGCTTCTCGTCCGACAGAACCTGAAAATAACTAGAGAAATTCAATTGATCGAACATACCTCTCCTGCTCTTTCTTGAACAAGCTAGTCTGAATACGCGTTTCCAGCTAGTCTCTCTGTCAACATCGCCGCGCGCCTCTCCTTCTCCTTCTCCTCCTCCTCCTCCTCCTCCTCCTCCTCCTCCTCCTCCTTCTGCTTCCCTCTCTCCACCCTCCTCTCTCGTCGCACTATCTCTTCCACCACCCGCCGTCCCTCCTTCAACTTCAGAAGAGCGCGCTGCTTCAAACGCTCGGAAGGGATCTGAAGTGAACGTTAGTACCTTCAAACCCCCTCTCCCGCTGCCTTCATACCTTCACGTCGCGTCTCTGCCCCGCCCGCCTCTCCCTCTCTAGCTCCAGTATCGTCTCCAGAGTCCGTCTGCCTTCCGCTAGCTTGTGCAAAGCCAGACGACGCAAAGTATCATCCGCGAGTCGCTGGAAAGCTGTATCTCTCTCCTCCCTCTTTCTCTCTCATTCTCCTTATTCTTTCTCTCAATTCTCTCTCTCTCTCTCTCAAACCTGTCGTGAGCGCTGCTTTGGAAGCACCTTCTGTTGCTTCCCAAAAGTGCCCACATACATTCTGATTATGAGCGAAATTGAGTACGTCAATCATAAAACATATCAGATATCACACGGTCAGCTAACCGTTATTGAAAAAGTCTTTCAAAAGCTCGTATAAGAAAACAATTTAGGCCGCATTGTTTTCGGGGACGCGGCTCGATTGATAGACCGTTTGTCTCACAACGGCCATGTAACCGATACACAAAAAAAGAGTACAACATGGAATCTAGCATATGTGTATACACATAAAACGTCACCACTCCGCCTCCTCTTTCACGTCGCTCTTCACACCCATGTCATCCCAGGGGCGACTCGCATCCGTGTGTTGCTCCTCCTCCTCCTCCTCCTCCTCCTCCTGCTGCTCTTCCTTCACTTCCGTCTTCTCCATCCACTGCTCCTCCTGCCCCTCCTGCCCCTCCTCCTCCTCCTCCTCCTCCTCCTCCTCCTCCTCCTGCTGCTCTTCCTTCACTTCCGTCTTCTCCATCCACTGCTCCTCCTGCCCCTCCTGCCCCTCCTCCTCCTCCTCCTCCTCCTCCTCCTCCTCCTCCTCCTCCTGCTGCTCTTCCTTCACTTCCGTCTTCTCCATCCACTGCTCCTCCTGCCCCTCCTGCCCCTCCTTCTCCTCCTCCTCCTCTTTCACCGCCGACAGCTCGACCGCACTGTTCTCTACTACCGGTTTCTCATCCGAAAGCGTGTCAGCCTGCAAGGCAAGATTAGTTCAAAAAACACTAGATGGAGTCTCACCTCACACTCCTTTTTCCAATCCTCAGTGTGATAGTCAGCGGAAGATGTCGCCTAAATGAGAAATCAGGCCTTCCCGTTGATGAGTCATAAACATCAAACAATGAAATTGTACCTCCTTGTACCTCCTTAGTATTCCGATCCCAATCACATTTGCCGTAATCACTCTAATTGTGACGTTAACTCTCTTCCATAAAGTATACACGGTAATGAATAAAATTGTTATCATTGAATGGCTCACCTCTCTCGCCTCCTCTTCCGTCTGCCACATTGTTCGCATCCCGCGTCGCTTCCCCACACCCATCGTCCACCCCTTCTTCTTCTCCTTCTCCTTCTCCCTCTGTACCCACTCCCTCTCCCTTTCGAGCAACTCGACCCATCGCTGCTCTCTCACCCGATTCACCAGCACGCAAGCAGCGGCACTTGCCTGAAACCATGAGCATACAAAACGCCAGGCAATAACTACTACCAGCTACTTGTTGAATAGTGCCAGGTAACATGGAACGGAGGTGAACAGCAAACCCACGCACCTGTTCCTTGTGCTGTCTTCGCTCGCGTCGCATCCTGGCTGCCTCTTGGAACTGGCGCACTCTCTCCCGTTGCTGAGCGAAGAGCCTCTCGATCTGCTCCTCGGCCGTTTTCCGCTCCCGCCTCTCCTTCTCGAGCGCCTTCTCCCTCGCCATCTTCTTGTCGTTCTGCACCCGTAGAGCACAAAGTCTCTGCATCTCTTTCTGGTGCACAGGATTTGCACGCCGAGGCGCCTCCTTCTCCCTCATCCACTTCTGCTGCTCCACGAGCCGCAGCCTCTTCCTCTCCCGCTCCATCATCTTCTCCACCGCCCCCTGCTCCTTCCTCTCGCGAATGCTCGCCTCCAGACGACGAGCATCCATCTGAAAGCTGTGTGGAATACGAATCGCACATCGAATCATCGCACCTGTTCAGCGGGCTTAGGCTCATTCATGGCACGAGGCTTCGTCTCTAGGTCGTGCCTGTCCCACGCACTCTCTCGGGGCCGTTTCTCCGGCGGCCGACCAGTCTCCCACATTACATTTACAATCACTGAGCAAATTTCAAAATAAAGTAATAAATCAAAATGACTAGAAATTCAACGGTCAATTAACCGATTTGAGTGAAACATTAAACAACGAGACAAGATGGACAACATTTTATAGACAACAAATCAACTGCAATAATACCACAGAACAAAACTCTCCATTCTGATTCTGATTTTATACCTAACGAGTCGTCTCTCTTCGTACTGTAGCTTTCTCCCTATTCAGTGACACTGATAGAAAATAACTACACACAAGATACAAAATCAAAGGTATCTCACGGTCACCGAACCGAATGAAAACGTCCAAACCACTTGCAAGAATAAAGATGGGGACATATATTTATGCAACAAGAAGAGAGTCAACAACAACAAACATACCCAAAATGAGCGGAATTCGGTGAGCGCGAGAAATTGAGAGACAATTGGTAACGCAGAGACGCGACAGAGAAAACAGAGGACACACTCACTCACTCACTCGACCCGCCCCTTCCTTCTCGGCCCCTGCTGCCATCATGCTACCATGCGGCTGTCTCTGTGTGCTCTTGTGCTGCCTCCACTGGTGCACCCACTCGCTCTGCACCCTGCCTGTCCTCTCCCGCATCGCCTGGCTCACCACGCGCACTTCCCTCGCACTCGCATCCTCGGACAATAGTTGGAGTGAATCCTGCATCCGTCTCTCTCGCTTCTTGTATCGCTGCCGCGCCGCCCACTCGCTCAGACGCATGCTCGAGAGAACCCGCTCCGATGGGGTAGCCTGAAATTGATAGCTACAGTTGGAACGCGCACTATTTCAATAGCTGACCACTTCTTTCCAGCTACGTCGAATTACTTCTGATATGTATCTGAAGAGACTGAGCGCGCCTTGAGTTCAATAAACTTTCGCGCACTGTAATTCCACATCGAAATCAATGAACAACTCACATGCTTGTGTCTTTCCAGCTCCTCTGCTCTCCTCTTCCTCGCCACTTCCTCCAGTCGTCTGCTCCTCTCTCGCTTCTCCTTCTCCGCTCCATTCTTCTTCGCCTGCTCCACCATTCTCTTCTCCTTCTCCTCCGCCACCCTCCTCGCCTGCTCCTCCTCTTCGAACAGTCTCCTCTCCTCCTCCTCGGCCTCCTTTCTTGCCTTCTCCTCCGCGTCTCGCAGTCTCCTCCTCTCCCTCTCCTTCTCCTCCGCAGCACACTCCCCACAGACTGCCATCTCGGCAGACAGTCTCTCCCTCTGCTCCTGCTCCCTCCTCCGCCGCTCCCTCTCCTCCCTGCGTGCCTGTTTCGCCTCCGCCTCCTCCTTCTTCTTCCTGTCCCGCTGCATCCAGTGGTAGATTGCTTTGTCGTCTTCTTCCTCTCTTCTCTTCTTCTCCATCCATTCAGAGACCCACGCCGCCTCCTTCTCTGATCGAACCGACTGCCTCTGAAAGAAAGTACATCGAATACGAACAGTTCCAAACTATATGTGCATTGTTCGTTTTGTGTGTAAATGTCATAACTTATGAATAAACTGCTCTAATAACTAGTTCGAAACCGAGACCGTAACCTCACCGTAATTTGCAAATTGTCATACTCCGAACCAATAGTGAAATGATTTTACCCGATCAGTGCCGTGTGCTGAGGTCAATGCTCCCTCCATACTCACTGCCAATGGTGGTGTTGAAACGAGATTGAACAAGTATAACGGCCACAACAAAAATATTATACGGTCATGGAACCGATAAAAGTGAGAAAAACGAAAACAAAATTGAATCAATAAATTTATACACAAAATACAAATTTTCACGCAAATAAAAAGAGATGAGCAAATCAACCTAGCCTCACAACTCACTCTCCTCCTTCACCTCCCTCTTCATCTCCCTTTCACTGCACAGCTTCTCCTTCTCCTGATCCGTCTCCTGCTCCACTGGCTCCTCCTTCACATCCGACAGGACCAGAGGAATCGCCTCGCGCACTGGCTTCTCATCCGAAAGTGACATTACCTAGAACAACACAGGGTCGCCGATTGTTTTTGTATCTTCTCACTTCACACACTTGAAGGGAGTACTAAAAAACCGTCCGCGCCACGCACCTCCTGCTTGTACTCGGCGTCTGCCGCCTCTCTCTCCTCCTCCTCCTCCTCCTCCTCCTCCCTCCTCCTCCTCCTCCGCTTGTCCATCTCCCACTCCAGCACCGCCCTCCGCTCCTCCCACGCATCTCCCGCTCGTTGGTTGCTCGGCCGGTAACCACTCCGCCACTCATCCAGACATTTGCGCTCGTTTGCCGTCAGTGGTTTCACCTGCAAATTTAAACGTCTAAAGTCCACCGTTGGTTCACCAGTTCAAATATATATATATATATATATATATATATATATATATATATATATATATATATATATATATATATATATATATATATATATATATATATCAACAATCAACAACTTACCGGGCCGATATTGAGTGCGCGCTGCGCGTCCTTTCTCGCCTTGTCAAAGTCCATGACGTACATCGGACACGCGGCTCGCTTCTCACCCTCACCGCCACTCGACATCGCCTGAACAACACACGTGGTTGCTGGAAGAAACGTCGCACCAAACACGACGCACCCTGCTGATTCCGGGAATCGCCGTCTCCACCGCCCTGTTCGGATCACTGTTCCTGTCCGGTAGAGGATGGACACTGCCCACTCTGTAGACAGCTGCCGCCTGTCCGCCCTCCTTTTCCCTGTCCGCAACGTCGCGCCTCGCCCCTTCCGCCATCGCCCCGACCCACCGCCCGGCTGTTTGCTGTCGCGCCCGCCACTCTTCCATCATCGCGTCTTTCCTCTCCTTCTCCCTCCGCTTCCTCTCTTCCCACTCTTCCAGCCAGCTGTTCTTCTTCTTCTGTCGTTGCATCGTGTGTCGCTGTGTCCAGTCGGCCATCATCTCATCCTCCTGCTCCTTCTTCCGTCGCTGCTTCTCAAGCCACTCTTCCATCATCGCGTCTTTCCTCTCCTTTTCCCTCCGCTTCCTCTCTTCCCATTCTTTCAGCCAGCTGTTCTTCTTCTGTCGTCGTATCGTGTGTCGCTGTGCCCAGTCGGCCATCATCTCATCCTCCTGCTCTTTCTTCCGTCGCTGCTTCTCAAGCCACTCCGCCACCACCGCAGTCGCCCTCGCGCCTCGCAACGTCGACTGAATCAAGAAAACGTACTAAAATGTAATCACGACTGAACTAACTAACAAAAATGTATGATAGGTAGTGAACAAATAAACACCCAAAATAACTGCTTATAACAAAGAGAGAGTGAAATTCGCACCGACTGAGTGCTGGGCGCGGCACCGGTCGGCGGACTGTCACCCTCCATACTCATCGTCTATCTGAAAAGGTGACTATGAAAGTGAAAAGGTAACTATGAACTATGAAAGTTCCAGTTTCACGTTCAATAAACAGATACTGAGTAAAGTAGGTCAAACACAACAATAAGTAAGTTATTCACTTCATTAAAACAAGTTATCAAGCATGTCAAGTCATCTCGTGCAATGTTCCGTTTTTGCGATCCAGCGCACTGACTGTCCGCTACGCGGCCGCTCCGCGGCTGCGATTTTCGAATTCGCAAGCGACAAGCACTCCATTCTACGGCTTTTGTATTGCCGTGCGGTTGCGTTTAGTTTATTTTGCTTTTTTAAGTGTTTTATAGTTTCACTGGGTTTGTATATATGTTTAAGTAATGTACATTTTATGTAAATTCATGCCATGAGTGATCAGGTTCTTTACGTAGTCTGATTTTACTTGGTGGTACGCACTCGTACTTGTAATTGGCGATTTTTGTAAGGAATCTGGTCTTATTTTTTTTCTCGATCATTATGTTATTATAACGGGTGAATTGTGTGTGAGATTGACGAGTAGTTAGATTTCGTCGCGTCACGCGGGTGTCGAACAGGTCTCCTATTCCTCGTAAGTCTATGTCTATGTAGCTAATCTCGTCGCTGTTGTTAGGAGTATGAGTAGTGACATCAGTTTTTTTGCTCACTCAGCAGCTCGGTCGTTGTCGTTCCTCTTTTTCTTTTGCGACGGACTCGTTTATTCCGGCATGGGTGTGTGGATGATCGCGGCTTGTTTTATGCTCGGACGCTCCAAATTCGAATGTATCATAGCACAGCCGTCATCTGTGCGTGCTAATATTTTCACAGTTGTCGTATGGCGGAGCCCACAGTTAGGCGGGCGGAGTGATCATCGCCGGACGATGGTTCAACAGAGAGCCCGATGTGAGAACGAGCGATCGAAGGACGTCGGTCGGCGTTTGTGACCCTTGAGCCGGTATGGGAACAGCTTCCCTGGTACGCTAGACTCCTGAGTCGGAAGCGAGAGGCTCTTTAGCCGGAACGGGAACAGCTTCCCTTGCTTGTCCAATGGCCCCGTGAGCCTGGATGGGAACAGCTTCCCCGGTGCGCTAGACTCTTTAGTCGGAAGCGAGGCTCCTGAGCCGGACGGGAACAGCTTCCCTTGAGACGAGCCTGTATGGTAAGCATCTACGCGCGGATCGAGGTGAGCATCGCGTGTTCCTTGAGTGAACCGATGGGCTTTTTAGCCAACATCTTGCACACTTTTCGATCATGAGACTGGTTACATGTTATGGAACGGTTTGTACGGGTCGTTGACGTTTTTCTTTCGATAAGATTGTCTACGGAAGTTTACTGCTGTGTTGTGCGGAGTATATTATTGGTATACAACCCTAGGAGTTTCGATACTTATTGTTTTCTGATGATCTCAGCGGATGAAGGATCGTTCCATCGAGCTACCATAGCTCCCGGCGAGCCTGCGGGAGTTCTGCTCACCTACTATGTGCCCGTCCCAGTTGTATTGCCAATGCGTGCTACTTTTATTCTTCGACTTCTATACATGCCGGTTCTTCTGTTTCAACGTCAGAGCGTATGCAACATGATGTTAGTGGACCAGTTTTTTGTCGGCGATCTCCGAGTTGTATCGTGGTATGATAGTATTTTCCGAGATTATTCGTGGCAGGTGTGCGCCTTTACTCTCGCTCTCGCTCTCGCGTTTCGTTGGGGCAGCCTTTCACAATCACAGATCACCTCGCATGAAACCATGTGACGTCAGATCGCTACAGGACGACATTTTAGCTTTTTCGAGGCGGGCCCGGTTGCTGATACAAGTGAGAAGAGGAGCTAGGGCATAGGGCGCGTGCGCACTTTACATGGCAGCACGCAGTGCATGTTAAAGTTTTCATTATTTTTCGGTTCAGTACATAATGTCGGTTCTCGTGGTTGAAGGGAAATATGATTGGAACATCGTATGCACATACATCGATGGGCATGTGGATTTTCTCATCTCGTTTGTGTTCGAACGTCAGCCGTCCCTGGTACGCGATGTATGCATAAATCTATCTCGTACACTTTCACTGCTTTGTAAGTACGCATATGGATAGGCCGTCTTTGGTAGATTAATTGGTGACGTGATACGTGATAGGAAAGCACCATCTTGTGGTCTTCTGTTTTCTTTTTTTTCGCACTCCGCGTTATTTTTTTTTTTGGAAAGCGCGACAGGCGATAGGCACCAAGCACTGTGCTTTGTCTGGGCTGCCCAAAACATCATATAAGCTCCCGGTTCCCTCACGTCGCCTTCCTCTCGCGATCTTTGCTTGTTCTAGCCGTATCCTCCCTTTCCTGTGCCTGGTGAGTGAAAACGGTCGTTTTCACGTAGTGTAGCGGAGTGAAAATGTTCCGTTTTTGCGATCCAGCGCACTGACTGTCCGCTACGCGGCCGCTCCGCGGCTGCGATTTTCGAATTCGCAAGCGACAAGCACTCCATTCTACGGCTTTTGTATTCCCACCCACCCTCCGCTGTTTTACAATCACCCGCCCACCGCCGGCGTTGACACGCCACGCGCCCTTGCCGCTCACTGGTTTTCGGTATTCCAGCTGTATATGATGATGCAGACCGATTGCGATGATGGGTTGGAGGGAAGAAGTCGGACAGAAGAAGGGTCAAGAGGAATAAAATAGTCTATACATGAATTGCAGGTTAAAGGTTTCGGCGTTTTGAAGACAACATTCTCGAGCTGTATAAGCACTCACGTACGACGCGTTTTTGTACGTTTGGAAGGGGTAACATGTTTGTTGATACGGTTGCGAAACGGCAGCCTTTCTGCGGATCCCTCTCTTTCCTTTCACCGTGGTAATCGCTGTCTATGGAAACATTTTGGTCACCGTTGCGGTGTGAGAGTAGCAATATTGCATCGAGAGAGGTCAATATTGTAGTGTGGGATGCTAGAGTGTAGCTATGAAGTGACTGGATTATCCATTGGTATGATAGGGTCTGCTATCAGTATATTATACAGCTCTCATCTCCACTGGGCTATACGTCTATGAGCGATATTTCGCACTAGTGAAGCTAGTTTGTGTGAATGAGATGCTGAGATACACCCAGCGAACGCACTCTCCTCAGCCCGACGGCGATGATATCTATGCGCCTATTCGCTATCTATCCTCTCCACTCATCCTATACGGTGTTTATATCCTGTACACTGACGACAAATATACGTTTACGTGTGTATTCAAGCTTCTAGAAATCAAATGGTTAGCCTCCTATACGACTACCAGTGTCTTGTTTCGTTGAGTTATTGCTCCGCCGTTGCAGATCTTCACATCATCCCTCACACCAGCTGCCCTTCGTAGGCAGACATAACCTAACCACATTTTCAGCTATTTCAGCCTGTAGAGTAGTCTCGCCGTCAGCGCGGATCGCGTGGAGCAGACGTCTTCACCCCTCCCTGTCCCCTCCCCGCTCCTCTCTGCAGCTGGGTCGACGTCGTCCTCGCCCAGAAGAACAGCTCGCGCGATCCCCTCCCTCCCATTGCCCCTCACATTAACCCCAGTGATGACAGGTAGTAGTGTTTCTGTACATGTACATGTGATGCAACCGCCGGAATAAAGCCGTATCCTCCCTTTCCTGTGCCTGGTGAGTGAAAACGGTCGTTTTCACGTAGTGTAGCGGAGTGAAAATGAGAGATATGTCACGGCCAGTCAACCGGTATGAACGAGGCTATACAAACGTCGTCCGATAACAAACTTTTATACAACAAACAACATGCACAGTTTTCAACAAGAAAAACAACAAAACCGTTCAAACACATGTCTGACTTGAGCCTCGCCGACTCGGCCAACTGCTCGATGAACGCGTCGGGTATCCTCTTGAACAGTGGCGCCCGCTCGACTCCCGCACCCGCGGCGGCCGGCAGAGACTCGTGCCGTGTCCGCTCCTCCCTCCACCCACCTGATAGGAGGTTGCGCGTATCGTCTACCAATCTCCTTCCTTCTCTCCCTCTGTCGTTCCTACTCCCGCTCCCGCTGTGCTGAAACGAGATTGAACAAGTATAACGACCACAAAAAAGATATCATACGGCCATGGAACCGATACAAGTCAGAAAAACGAAAACGAAATTGAATCAATACATTTATACACAAAATATAGATGAGCAAATCAAGCCAGCCTTCACCACTCACTCTCCTCCTTCACCTCCCTCTTCATCTCCCTTTCACTGCACAGCTTCTCCTTCTCCTGCTCCGTCTTATGCTCCACCGGCTCCTCCTTCACATCCGACAGGACCAGAGGAATCGCCTCGCGCACTGGCTTTTCTTCCGAAAGTGAGATCACCTATAAGAACCTAGGGTACGAGAGTACTTTGAACCATCTTTTGCTTGGCGCAGGAACGAATCACACACCTCCTGCTTGTACTCGGCGTCTGCCGTCTCTCTCTCCTCCTCCTCCTTCTCCTCCTCCTCCCTCCTCCTCCGCTTCTCCATCTCCCACTCCAGCACCGCCCTCCGCTCCGCCCACGCACCCACTCCCTGTCGCGAGTAGCTCGGCCGGCCCGCATTCTGCCACGCAGCCAGCCACTTTCGCTCGTTCGCCGTCAGCCGCGTCGCCTGCACATCCGTTCACATTGTTCATTTCGAATCAGATTACGTTGAGGTTACGGTGAAATACAGTGCGAGTTCCAATAACACGAGTTTCGGTAGTCCTGTAGATGCGTACGTGCTATCGTATCTGACGACCACCCCCCACTCACGGGGTCGCTATCGAGTGCGCGCTGCGCGTCCCTCTTCGCTTTGTCAAAGTCCATCACGTACATCGGACAGGCGGAGTTGGCTTTCCCGCCCTCCCTCGCGCGAGTCGCGCCTTCGACGCCGCACATTGCCTCAACACATCCAATCCGAACACGGAGAACACGCAAACACTCACCTCGCTAGGTTCCGGACCCGTCTGCTCTGGCTGTGCCGCCCACTTGCGGGTGTCGGGTATGACTCCGTGCAGAACGGCCGCCTTCTCTCTGGCCGCAGAGTAGGCGGCCCACTCTGTCAATGTCCGATCGCCCTGCGCCTCCTCCTTCTCCCCCCGCTCGGCGCACTCTTCCAAGCTGGTCATCTCTGTCATCGAGGTGACCTTCTTCTTCTGCAACTCGGCGAGCCTCCTTCCGGAGGTCTTCTGCTGCGCCGCCCATTCGTTCATCATCCAGTCTGCGTCCTCCAGCCCTCGCTGATTCTGCATACCCTCTTCCAACCAGTCGGGCGCTTCTTCCACCGTCTCCGCAGCCTGTCCGTGTGACATGGTCTCATTCGTACAGGTACTCCACTCGTCCCCTGCTCTCCCCGTCTCCCTCTGCCGAGCTGCTATCGCCTGTCTACTAGGGTCTTCATCTTCCGCCTGGAATAGATGTATTCTAATCATATCAGCGGCGACGGTGCACCTGGACAGTCTGCTGGCGTCGTCGCTTTGATGGCGCTGTAGCCTCGCTACTCCCACTCGCTTCCATAGACAACACTGAAATTAAAAAAAGATATACAAAACATATACTGCATTCGGCACTACGCACCAAAAACGTCGAAAAGATAACATGAGATACAAAATACATACTGCATTTGGCACCACGCACTGACAACGACCAAGCACGTCGAAAAGACAATATGACACGGATTTTCTCACGGTCAATGGAATCGATACTGGGTGGGTCAAGTTACAAATGTATGCATAATACTTTGAATAAGATATATGTCACGGCCAGTCAACCGGTATAAACGAAATAAAAAAAGAGTTCCGATAACAAACTTTTATACAACAAACAACATGTTTTCAACAAGAGAATCAACAAAACCGTTCAAATAGCACAATAATTTCAATAATTTCTCTCTCATCACACACTCTCCTGTTCCTCTTTCACCTCTCCTTTCACATCACTCTCACAATCCCACGGCTTCTCCTGCTCCTTCTCCTCCTGCTCCACCGACTCCTCCTTCACATCCGACAGAACAACGGGAATAGACTCGCGTGCTGGCTTTTCATCCGATAGTGGCAACACCTTAACACAACGTCATCATCTAGAATAAGAAAGAATAAGCTCACCTCACAGTGGGGCTTGACGTCCGCTTCCTCCACCACAGGCTTCGCAACCGCGTAGTACCTCATCCGGGATGTGCGCGTGTCCGCACCCAGTCTGCTGTGCTGCCTCCACATCTCCGCCTTGCGCCTCGCCTCCTGCACCAACGCAGCGATGTGCGCGTCGGGCAGCCGCTTGCGCAGTGGCGCCGGCGCGCGCTCGGCTCTCGTGTACTCTGTGGCGGGCAGTCGCTCGTCGCGTGTCCGCTCCCGCCCCGACCCACTCTGTGACAGCGGGGTCGAGGCGGTGAGAGGGACGAAGACGCGCCGCGCGGCTCGCACCACCGCGGCGTGCACCTCGTCTCGCCCCACCAGCGAGTACGCGCTTCCGAGATCCACTTGCTCCTTCTCTCTCCTCTTCTCCTCCTCGAGCTCCAGACGTTTCCTTTCCTTTTCTTTCTCTTCCTTCTCCTTCAATCGCTCCTCTTCCCGCTTCTCCTTCTCGCGCTTCAGACGCGTCTTCTCCTTCTCGTTCTCTTCCAGCTTCTTCAATCGCTCCTCCCTCCACTTCTTCTTTGTCTCGGCCAGCTCTCGCCGCATCCTCTCCTGCTCACGCTTTATCTCCTCTCTCTTCTTTCGCCCAAACTCCTCCCACTCCGAAACTCTCTGCAACTCTTGGTTCTGCATAGTGTCCGCACCCAGCCAGTACTTCTCTCCCATCATCTCCGCCTTCCTTCGTCCTTCCTCGGCCAGCGCCTCGATGTACGCGTCTGGCACACGGACCCGCTCCCGGATCGGCCGCCGTTGCCCGGCGCTCCTCTCGCCCTCTCGCGTTGTCCGCTCCTCATAGCGGGGCTCCGGAGAGAGCGGCACGCGAACGCGCTGCGCCGCTCGGAAATCGGCAGCGAGCATCTTGGTTTGCGCGAGTTGCGCGTACCGTCTACCAATCTCCTTCCTTCTCTCCCTCTGCCGCTCCTCCTCCCGCTCCCACTGCTCCTTCTCCTTCTCCCTCTGCTCCTCGTCCCTGTGCACCAGCGGGGTTAGGGCGAGGGGCACGCTGATGAGTCGCGCCGCTCGCAGCACAGCGGCACGCACATTGGCTTGCGCCACCTGCGAGTACCGCCTGCCGAGATCGCCATCCACCTCCTCCTCCTCCTCCTCCTCCTCCTCCTCCCTCCGCCTCGCCTCCTTGGCCCTATTCTCTCGCTTCCTCTTCCTCGCCTGTCTCGCTCCCGCGATGCGCAGCTTGCGCAGCTCGAGCACTCTCTGTTCCGTGTCCGCTCTCCTCTCGTCAACCATCTCACGCTCCCGCGCCGCCCGAAAATGTGCCTGGATGGTGGCCTGCTTCGACGCAGTCTTCTCCTTTCCGGACTCCACGACGGCCAGTCTCGGACCCTCCATCGTCCTCGCCTTCTGCTGTCGTCGTCTCCACTCGGCCATCATCCTGTCCTCGTGCTCTTTCTTCCGCCGCCTCTTCCACTCCGCCACCTCTGCCGCTCTCACGCTTAGCGACGTGAACTGAACAAGAAGAATTGTACTCACATGCAAAACCTAGTGAACAAACAACTACATGAAGATCTCTGTCAACAAGATAGGTCGACTCACCGACTGTGAAGTGTTCGGCGCGGCTCCGGTCGGTCGCCCGGCGCCACCCTCCATTCTCACCGCGCACCTGAGAAGGCTACAATGTAACGTATTTCGAAGACACTTTCACGATGAATTACTCGATTTCAAACACGACAGTCAATCAGTTATGCACTTCATCAACCCAGTTGTCAAGTCGTCCCCATAAATCGAGAGATATTTCACGGTCAGTGAACCGGAGTGCAACAACATTATGAAACTTTTTCCAATAACAAAATTTTATACAACATGAACAACAAGTACAAGATAATCAACAAAACAGTACAACATCCAGAAATTTACCCTATACACTCTCTCACCACTCACTCTCCTGTTCCTCCCTCGCCTCCCTCTTCACTTCACTCTCACCCCACAACTTCTCCTTCTCCTGCTCTGTCCACTCATCCTTCTCCTCCTCCTTCACATCCGACAAAACAACAGCAACCGACTCGACATCAAGCTTCTCGTCCGAGAGTGGCGACACCTAAACACGGAGTTGAAACTAAAAAAAAACAAGGGATAGTGAGAAACTCACATCACAGCGCAGTTTGACATCCGCTGCCTCAATCACAATCTGCTTGCAGTGGTCTCTTATAGTGTTCGCAGCGAACCCGCTGTTCTGCCCGATCTCCTCCCACTTGCGCCGTCCATGCTCCGCCAGCTGATCGATGTACGCATCTGGCACCTCCGCCGCTTTCCGCCGCACCCTCGTCTTCTTCGCCTCGCGCTCTCTCCGTCGCAGCTTCTTCCTCTCCTTCTCCTCGCGCTCCACACGCTTCTTCTCCGCCTGCAGTCGTTTTTTCTGCTCCTTCTCCTGCTTCTTCTCCAGCTCCTTCTCTTCCCTCTGCTTCTGGCGCCTCTCCTTCTCCAGCTCCTTCTCTTCCCTCTGCTTCTGGCGCCTCTTCTTCTCCAGCTCCTTCTCTTCCCTCCGCTTCCGGCGCTTCTTTTTCTCCAGCTCCTTCTCTTCCCTCCGCTTCCGGCGCTTCTCCTCCAACTCTCTCCGTCTCTCCATCCTCGCCTGCTCCCTCTCCTCTCGTCTCTTCTTCATCCTCTCCCGTCTTTCCTCCGCAAACCGCATATTCCACGCAGTCGCTCGCTGTGCCGTCTCCCTTCTCCGCTCATCGGCGGCTGCTGCCCGCTGTTTCTCTCGCTCTCGCTGCTCGGCCCTCCCCCATGCGGCCTCTTCCACCCGTACCCGAAGCGTCGCCTGCACTGCCTGCCATCTCGCCGCCACACCACACGTCTTCTGCTTGCCGAACTCCGCGACGACGACCCTGCTCCTCTCTTCTGCATCCTTGCTCTCCAGCTGTCGCCGTGCCCAGTCGGCCAAGACCCTGTCCTCCTCCTCCTTCTGTCGCCTCGTCTCCTCCATCCACTCAGCCACCGCGACCATCTTCGCCACTGTGAACGTGTGCTGAAAACTAGAATTTGCATTACTCACTAGAGAGAATTTAAATGCAGATCATGATGATAGTTAACAAACAGGGAATTGCTCACCGACTGGGTGTTCGGCACGGTTCCGATCGATCGCCCGTCGCCAGCCTCCATACTCACTGCATCAACACTAAAACAGTAATGCATGCATATGAATTCATATTCGGAAACATCTACAAAATAAAATCAATCACTCTCTCTCTCTCTCACTCTCTCACTCACTCACTCTTAGCATGATACAGTATTTTAAAAGCTTCAAGACAACCAGAAAGGTATTTCACGGTCAGAAAAAAACCGGTATGAAATCACACAAAACCAACCATGCAACTGAACGATGACAATTTATCACATGCGAAAGATACCGTAAAACAAAGACGAACAAAGTGAAAACCGTCTACTCCATCTCCTCGTTCACATCAAACAGAGGTACCGTCGGCGGCATCTTCTCCCGCCTTGCATCGATCAACAGAGACCGCAAACTGGGCTGGAAACAACGAAATCAAATCAAATGATCAACATGATCATACAAAACGAGATCATTTAACGAAATCTGAAACACAACAACCGACCTGAACTGACTGCAGCTGTTCAATGGAGGGATGGGGCGGGCTCTCCATCTCTCCCCATACTGCCAGGTCACTCGCTCTCGCCGCCAACTCCTTCTCCCACGCCTTCACTATCTGCGCCGCGGAGACGGGGCGAGTGCTGCGCGTCCACTAGAAAGATCACATCGTTTCCCGTCTGCCCCTGGGGGTGGCTTCCTTGCTGCTTTCAAACGGTGGCTTCCCACTCTGTTCTGTTGTATCATCTTTTTTTTTCCTTTTTCACGTGTTATAATGCAACCGTATAAACAATTATAACCTCTAATGTTACTCCACCTTTTTCTTCGATCGGTTTCCGCTCTCTGCATGCATGACACTGTTTTGCACTTCCATGTTGTGAATCTGTAAAACCACATTTTAGTTGTACAAATTACGATAGATCGAATAAAAACGACAAATCCAAATTAAGCCCACCTCCCACGCATGCATCTCCACGAGCTCCTCCCTGCCCCTGCTCTCCAGCCTCGCCTGCTCCTCCCTGTGCCGCTGCTCCATCTGCTCCACCATCTCCCGCTCCCTTCTCCTCTCCTCCTCCGTCATCTCTGCCACTGGCAGGGTGAGCTGCTCGCATCGAAAGATCGCCGGACAGGTCACACACGCCACATCGTATCCAAACATCTGGAAAACAAGAAGACTCGCAAAAAACCTACAACCATCTTATTCGGTTCTTATGGTTCTGATTTCGTTTTTGTACGTGGCACCGTCGTGTTCTGAATAATTATTTCGATTTGGGCTCACCTCCACCAACCGCTGTCTCTGCTCACTGGATTCTCTTGCTGTCGCCTCCTCCTTCTCCTTCCTGCGTCTCCCCCTTCGACCCGTCCCCTTCTCCTTCTTCTTCTCCTCCTCCTCCTTCTTCTTCTTATACTTCCGACCCACGACCCGCTCTTGGAACTCCTCCTCACTGACCGCACTTTTCTTTCCTACAACCATCTGCAACAAGGTTGTATACAAGGCAATCGATAGCGATGCACTCACCGCGTGGTCTCTCAGTCGTGGCACTCTGCCGGCTCGCACCCCGGCCGCCGTCTCCTCGCCCATCTGGTGGTGCCAGTCGAGCCTCGCCACGTGCGCCTCCCACGCCGCCCGGCCCGCTCTGCTCGCCGCGGCTGGCGCCCTCGTCTCCACCGTGTCCTCAACAACGTCATCAAGTTTGTGTTTTGTGTTTTGTCCTATGGATGAGCCGGACGACGCGAACCTGGCGCAGTCGCGGCACGCGCTGCTCGACACGGCTCGGCTTCTCCCGCGGCGGCGCTCTACACACGCCCACCCGCTTCATGGCACGTTACCTGCGAGGCTACGTTGATTACATACGTCACTACGTTTCTGATTACAAACGTTTCACACAGATATCATACGGTCGACGAACCGATTCAATGTAACGAACAAACACGCAAAAACTTTTTATAAGTAAAACTCTTTATACAAAAAAGACGATCACTTATACACAAGTGCTACAAAGGCAAGCAGAATCTGTGTCCGCAACCTAATCCAGCTCCTCTTTCACCTCCCTCTTCCCCTCCCGCACTCCTGTGGGTTGCTGCTCGATCCACTTCTCCTCCTCCTCCTCCTCCTCCTCCTTCACTTCCACTTTTACATCAGACAGCTCCACCGGGAGCAAATCGCACTCAGTCTTCACATCCGCCATCTTAATGAAAAATACACAAATCTGATTCCGATCTGATTCCTACACACAATCATGTACTTAGGATTGTGTTGTGTGTAGAAATCAGATCAAACCACAACAACAACAACAACAACAACAACAACACTCACCGACTGCAACTCATGGCACTCCTCTGTCTTCACTCGCTTCATCTCTCCCGGCTGGTCACACATCTGGAATGTCGATGAGTTACAGTACACATCGCACCCTACCACACACTTAATGCCTTCCAAGACTTCCAAGAACAGTCGGAACACGCGCCGCACTGTTCCAAGGTACCGTAAACTTCTCGATGTTTGTGTTACCAGATCACGCTAATATTGTGTGTCCCTCGGGCTGAATGAAAACTAATTACTACAAACTCAGTCTCACCTCATATAGCGTCGGCACTCCTTCCACCGGCTGATCGGTCGATTCAGCCAGCCTCTTCTGCTCCCACCTCCTCTTTGCCTCCGCCCTCCGCTTCTCCTTCTCCTGCTCCTCCTCCTCGCTTAGCCGCGGAATGTTCCACTTTCTGTTCTGCTCGTACCGTTTCCTCTGCAGCCTCTCCTCCCTAATCTTCTGCTTCTCCCTCTCCTTCTCCTCCTGCTTTTCCCGTTCCCTCTGCTCCCTGAGTAGCCGCCTCTCCTGCTCCTTCTTCAGCCGACGCTGCTCCTTGAACTGCTCCTTCCCCTGCCGCACCTGCTCCCGGTACAACTCGTTCTCCTTCTTCCTCTGCTCCTTCTCCAACTCCTTCTGTTCCTTCAGTCTCTGCTTCGCCCATTCAACACTCGGGGACTCGCCCTTCTTCTCCCTCTCCACAGCTCGCGTCCACAGCGCCTTCTCTTGTAGACGTTGCTGCTCGGTCAGTCGCGGATGAGACCCCACCACCGACGTGCCAGCCACCTGCAAACAACATGATAGAACGAAAGCTTTCGATCTACCAGCAGTGTACGTGATACCAACCCACAACCACGACTTGTGAGTTCGAAAAGTGTTCCTATGAGTGATTTCGTTGTGTGAATGATGTTCGCGGTTCCGAATGAGCATGTGATTGATGGAATGAGTACTCGCCTCCCCTGTCCCGCACAGCATGCCCCGCCGTCTCTGCCATCTCTCCATAGCAGCGGCACGTCGCTCCGCCTTCAGCGCATCTTCCATCGGGCCGGGTGTCCCACTCATCAGCCCTGTAACCATGTTAGATATCACAATCAGAATATCAATCTCGAATATATACTGTATCGAATAAAGTATGTAAATTGCGGTGAAGTTACGGTAATACAAGTAGATACGTCCATAGATATCGAACGGTCATCGAACCGACGTCACAGCAAAATCGGATTCACATTCACAGCGGTAACAACGATTTATGCAACAACTCTGAACAATAACAACACAACAACAAAATACACCGTATATGAATACCGTATTACTCCACTTCCTGCTTCACTGCTCGATCTCCATCCCACAGATCCGGCTGCCTCTCTGGCTGCTCCTGCTCCTGCTCCTTCTCTTCCTTCACATCCGACAGAACAACGGGAGGCAGCGAACTGCGATCCGGCTTCAACTCGAATCCAGTCGTCTGGAAAAAACGGTGTGAAAAATACTGAGAAAATCAAGTGAGAACACAACACGACGATTGGACTATCTTTTCTCCCAGCGCTTATAAAAAAACTTCTCATTCATGTGTACTTTGTAGTTTATGTTCATGAAATGCGATTCTGGAACAACCGTTGACTTGACTTTGACTTGAGACCACCCACCGGCTGTATGAACTGCCAGTCCTCTCCCTTCACCTGCCGGTGAGACATCGGCTGTGGAAGTGCCTGAAATCATTCAATCAAATTCCTATTGAAAACCGACTCCACTGACTCCACTCACCCTCTCCCTCGCATCTACTCCGAACACGTGGCGCCTCCACTGCCATCGCTGCAGAGCCGCCGCCCGCCTCTCCTCCCTATCCAACTCCTTCTTGCCACCCTCCCACTCCTCCTGCTCCTGCTCCTTCCGCGTCTCCCACTGCTGCCTCTGCTGTCGCGCCTGTCTCTCCCTCTCCACCGTCCGCATCATTGCAGCGTACTCTGCGTGCATCTGTCGACCCAGCCCCTGCTGCTCCTCCCACTCCCTCACCCACCCCCGTCTCCCACTCCATCCTCTTCTGCTCCTCCATCACATTCTTCCGTCGCACGCCCTCCTCCTGCTTCTGCCTCCTCTTCTGATCCTCCATCAGCCTATTCTTCCGTCGGCACTCCACCGACTCCCACCATTCCCGCGCCCTCCTCTCCCGCTCGACTCGTTGTTTCGCAGCAGTCTCTGCTTTTCTCCTCGCCAGCAGCTCCCTCTTCGCAGCGCGGTACTCCTCCGCCTCCATATCCCTTACGTACTTGTTCAGATTCCGCTCGCTCCTCCTCCTCGGGTCTTTCTCGGCCTCCGCCCGCACCTGCTGCAGCAGCTCCATCCGACGCTGCTCTTTCCTCTCCGCCTTCTTCCGCTTCCTCTCCTCCTTTGCTTTCTGCACCTCCTCCCTCTCACGTCTCCGCTCCTCCGCCAACTTTCTCTGCTCCTCCTTCTCGCTTGTTTCTGTCTCTCAATGTCGTCCTGTTTCTCCTGCAGCCCTTGGCTCCTCTGCTCCCAGTACTCCTTCTCCTCCTTCCAGAACTGCTTCTCCTCGTGGAGCAGCCGCTTCCTCTCCTTCTCGACGTCCGCAAACGCCACTCCTGGCATCGCCTGAACTAATATACAGTGCCTTAAACATGATCAGTACTCGAGGTATCTCACGGTCACCGAACCGAGCGTAGGCACGCAAACGAAACATCAATTAGGCATGAACACTTTATAGCAAATCGTAACAAAAAAAACATTAGATCGTGAACTCAAGTGCCCTGCCTCCCCTCCCCTATTCCACTGCGCGAGACGGGGCATTCATGTAGCTGAACGACCACAGTTGAGAAAGAAGGAGAGAGAGAGAGAGAGAGAGAGAGAGAGAGAGAGAGAGAGAGAGAGAGAGAGAGACAGACAGACAGACAGACAGACAGACAGACAGACTCACCTGGTGTTCTTGGCAAGCAGCTCCTCGATCGCGTGTCTCGCTTGCAGATGGGTGTTGAGACCCGCCTCGCAGACTCCAATGAACACGCAGTGCGGACACGGGAATAGACCCCTCAACGAATACACTCATCTGTCTCTCAAAGTCGTTATAATCCAAGACTCCGTTTTTTTTTTCAGCTAAAACAATTGGATATTGTAATAGCAGTAGACTTGCAATATGAAAGACGGGACAAATGCTTTTCCAGCAAAAAAAAAACTGATCACAATCGGCAGACATGTAAAAAATCGAGGATGTCGAGAAAATAAGACAGTTTCCTGCTTCGTCCACCTCTCTCAGATGGGTATGTTAGATGCTCAAAGACGACAAAGGTTTGAAAATAAACGGCTGATAATTCATTCAAAACACTACCAACGCTATACCGTAGTATCATTCACTGCGCGCCCTCGAGTGATGCCGTTATGTATTGATGTGTATAGTGTATCGATGAGTGTTTCTTTCATTTTCGTGTCGCTTTTAGATATTCAGTCTTCTATTCCCCCTCGCACCTCATCCGCTCCGCCTCCCTCTTCGCCTCCTTCCGCATCAGCTTCTCCTGCTCCGCCACCACCCGCGCCGCCAGCTCCCTCTTCCACCGCGGCTCCTCCTCCTCCTTCTCCTCCTCCTCTCTGCTCCTTTCCTCGCCGTGCTTGACGGAGCGATGCTGCAGCAGCAGCTTCCTCGTCCCGAATCGCACACCGCACTCGCACTCGCCCACGGCATCCTAAACGTGCGCTTGCGTCTCTTCGAAAACGATTCCTAAGTGTTTGGAAGGCACTGAGGTGAATACGAACGACAAAACCATGCTCATTCTCGAAACACTAGTAACAGCCACGCACCTTCTGATCATTCAATCAATCAACAAGTTTAATCAATCAATCAATCGTTGCACCTTGTGATCGGGCTGCGCCGAGTCGACTCGCGGCAGCTCGCGCAGCGCACTCGCCACAGTCGCCTCCAGCTCATCGAGCAACTGAAAACGAACTCTCGCAATAAAACTACATTTCGAGGAATATTTCGTTCCGCCACCACTCCGCGCGTACACCTCCTAAAAAATCCGCGCGCGCGAAACTTTGAATTTGAACTTATGGCGTGCTCTCGATGCCTATCGATTTCCAGCCGCCTCGCACTCTCTTCACCCTTGCGCTCTCTAAATGGCGGCAACTGATTGGCCCACCCAACGTTTACCATCGGTGATTCTATTCACACACTCACATCGCCATCTGGTCGCTGGTACGGCTTGGGTTTCGTCGGCTTCCTGCAAAAATGGAGAGGGAATGAGGAGAGAGAGAAAGAGAGAGAGAAAGAGAGAGAGAGAGAGAGAGAGAGAGAGAGAGAGAGAGAGAGAAAGAGAGACAGAGACAGAGAGACAGAGACAGAGAGAGAGAGAGACAGAGAGACAGAAGGATATATACAGAGGGAGGAGAGATTGCTAGCTCACTTTTTGATCACCGTCTTTTCCTTCCTCTTCGTTTTGTCCGCCACTTCGTGTACCTTCCATAGGTGCGTCTGAAAACCTGATCGTCAAAAAATCTATTAATCGCCAGCCCACCCGTCTGCCGTGCTCGCTCATGTAGCCATTGGGACAGAGCGGGCAGGGAAAGTAGTGGCCGCCGTCCGTGCGACGATACGAATACAGGGTGAGCTGCCTGCAAACAAGATCTTGATCTACCTCTCGATCTTGATTTACTCTCTTGCAGCCCATAGGCGCAAGCTGAAGGCGTCTCTCTCCGTCTCGCTCTGATCTACCCACAGCGCGCGCAATTCACTAATAAGCACATTCAGTATTGTGAATCGTGACCAATTTGCTTGCTTTCTACGCAATCATCCTTTCAAGATGGCCGGCGAGTTTCTCAGTCAACTGACGAGGTGTGTGGAGTATTAGTTATTATTCGTATTGCTACTTACTCATTAATCTTATTGCTAAATTATTCGTATTGCTCTTATTGCTCAATCTAAACCCTTTATTCATATTGCCTGCCACCCACCTCCCATCGGACAGCGCGACATTGTAGTGGTCGGCCCAGCCTCTTCCCCGGCCGCGCCTCGCTTGCATCGGCGACACTGACTGTTGAGACGGACCGAAGCTAGAATACCGCGAATTAATGCATTGAAACTGCGCCCCTCCCTCCTTCAAAATAGATTCGCCGTCAGAACACTCCAGACTTTGCAATTTCTTAAAACTTCGGAAGCAAATCATACACCTCAATCAAACCATATAGAAACCCACCGCTGCGTCGACTGTGCCCCGATCATTGCGTAGTCGTAGTCAGTCGATGGACCCGGCACAGAAACCTCAGACAGAAAGAGTGCACGACCCTTATGTTACACTCCGCGTTTTTGGACAATCTGCGCACACCAGACTCACATGCAAGAGTTTGAAACAGTGGTGGACAATCTGCGCACATGACATGGTTTACTCTTTGGAACCAATTATTTTCTTGTGGACATTCTGCGCACTGCGAATATGTGCGCGCTGTCCGAACACCGTATGACCGGCGTGAATTTCTGACGTCCTGGAAAATGCATCACTTCATCACATGTGATGAAATGATGAACTGATAAAGTGATAAATTGGTGAAATGATGAAGTGAAAAAAAATTGTCGTATTTTTCCAGTTATATTCAGTGGTTTGTCAAATGTTGTTTTAAAAAGAAAACAATACGTTCTTTCCACGACAACACCAGAATTTTCCTTTATCGGTGGGTTCCATAACGAATGGAAGTCAGCAACGCTAGCTCGAGGATTGGATCACTATTGGCACTATGTGGAGTGGATATCGTTCCTTGCGGTCAGTTTGTTACTGGAGTTGCCGCGCTTTTGGATTATCGATGGATATCGATCGATTATCAACATCTACGTCAATATTGGTTCAATGGTATGGTCCGCAAGACGACGGCCCTCTATGGATGGAAATGCAAGAGCCCGATTAGTGAACCTGCACCTTCCATTCGGCGCAAAAATCTATAATACCATCTTAGGTTCTTATGAGTTATTTCGTTTTGTACGTGTCATAATCATATTTGCGATTCCGAATAAACATTTGATTTGATTTATGATTTGTGGGTTCCACAGACACGGATGAGGAAAAGACACGGACGACAAAAGCAGTGTACACATACCTCTTCCATCTCCACCAACTCTTCGCGCTTCATCTCCGTGTCCCACAGAGCATCCGCTCCTGGCTGCTCCTGCTCCTCCTCCCACTTCTCCACCATCTCCTCCTTCACCTCCACCAGCTCCCTCGCCACCACGCCCTCCTCTTTCAATGGGAGCAGCGAGAGCGGGTCGGGCTTCACTAAATCACTACGCTCTCTCTCTCTCTTTCTCTCTCTCTCTCTCTCTCTCTCTCTCTCTCTCTTTCTCTCTCTCTCTCTCTCTCTCTCTCTCTCTCTCCCACCTTCCACACCGGCAGTCCCTGCCTCCTCTGGCACCGACCACATCGCATCCGCTGGCTCCTGCTTCACTTCTGCAAACACATCACATACACATAATAATTATAAGTATGTGACTTTCACTAGAAGAAACAAGATAACATAATTTAAATAAGTGATAAGTAAATGATAAAGAGTCAAGAGAGAGAAATCGCGCAAGTTAGTGCTCAGTTACTTAGTTTGTGAGAATGAGGTTTTTTACGCCGGAAATCTAAAGTCTGATTCTGACATTTGTCAGAAGAGATAGTCAATGAAAAAAGGAATTTCGTCAAAAAGAAGCAGGGAGAGAGTGTACAAACGCAAAAGCGACGTAGAAAAAAGGCAAAAGACAGATGGAATTTGAGAAAGATGACATGGAAGAGGTAGAGAGAGAGAGAGAGAGAGTATACAGGTGAACAATATCTCGCGCTACTAAAACGCGAACATTTAGTAGGATCGAGTGAAAAAAGAATCTGTTAAAATATGCTACACAAAAGGTGACATTATCAAACATGATCTGGATAAAAACATGATCTGGATCTGGATAAAAGAAAAAGGAGGAAAAGAAACAACAGTACTGAATGATAATAAAAGTATGAACGCGGAATCAAGATGTGCGCAGATTGAACAAACATCACGCTAACGACACACGAACTGGTAGGAAGAATCTAGAATCAAGAACGATGATACACGCGACATCAATAATTTCAAGGATGTAGAATGTCATTCACGCCAGAGATAACAGGTCATGATTGTCAAATCACGATCATTATGCGTTTTTGTGTTTTGTAAGAGCGTAAGGAATGGTAGAAATGATGTCCTGAAAGCCGCGACTGTGTGCGAGGTGAGAGAGAGCGCGAGGGAACAGAGAGGGCTGAAGAGAGTGCGAAACGACGAGAGTGCGATTCGAACTCGATGATTTCATGGTGATTTGGGTATTTAGAAAAACATGTTTCCGGTATTTCCCGTTTGCTAATTTATTTTGCCTATTATATAATCGACCCTACGGAACAAAAGGCAGAAGAATTTAGCTTTCGGGAAAAAAACTATTTCACTGTATGTCAGACGTCGAACTATTGAATAATCACGAGCAGATCACCATGCATTTTGAGCTCAAAAGTTGTCCAAATGAGAGTTTTGGGTTACATTTTGAACATGCGTTTTTTTCTAATTTTTCGCTCAAAATCAGACCCCTGCTATGTATGATTCACGGATTCACGAGAGAGGTAGAGAAGCAAGAAGCAGAGAGAGAGAGAGAGAGAGAGAGAGAGAGAGAGAGAGAGAGGGGGGGGGGAGAGAGAGGGAGAGAGAGAGAGGGAGAGAGAGAGGGAGAGAGAGAGGGAGAGAGAGACAGACAGAGAGAGAGACAGAGAGACAGAGGGAGAGAGAGACAGACAGAGAGAGACAGAGAGACAGAGAGACAGAGAGACAGAGACAGAGACAGAGACAGAGACAGAGACAGAGACAGAGACAGAGACAGAGACAGAGACAGAGACAGAGACAGAGTTCACACCGGTCAAATAGAAGAAAACATATCATACATGAGCGCGCTATTCCGAAAACGAAGAGGAGACTCGTCAATGAGATCCGCAGAGAGGCGGAGAGACACGCAGGCAGGCGAAGGACTGAGAGAGGAGAGAGGCAACGAGCATCACCTCAAACCGCCACGAAAGATAGCGAACAGTACCAGTATAGCAGCGATATAGAAAAACAAACGCACATCGCAAAAAAAAAGACCCAGCAGCGCGCACATGTGAGTAAAAGCATAAAGATGTCAATCTGACCTCAGTAACTGTTGCAACGATTCCACGCGAATAATGAAACAAGAGCGGAACGTTAAGCAAAGCGCCGAATCTGTTATGAGAGTACGACAAAGAGAGACACCGGCGAAGCACTCACCCCCGCACGTCGCCTGCTCCTCCTCCTTCACTATATTCGACGTCGACATGTTCGCAGTGAGCAGCGTCTGAACAGACGATCAAATATCTCAAGCCTAGCTGAGTTTGCCTGCCGGTGATCCCACTCTCCCTGAGCCACTGACTCGCCCCGGGCAGACGCCTCAAACTGAATATATCGATTCATCGACTTATTGTGTGATTCTCGTGAAAATTAATGCACATCCAACAATGCAACACAAGTGAACAAAGTGTTTTACAATAACAATCTTCGTGTTTTTAGGTTTTGTAGCATCAGTTGACAATGGATACTGTAACTGAAAGAGAATTTTTATCATGAAAAAGTACCAGCAACAAAACTAACAAAATACATATTGATAACCATAATAAACCGCAACCCGCAGTCTTACACCCTCGCCTCGCCTGCTCGCCTCTCTATCTACTACTCGTACGCGCATTTCGCAACCTTTTCGCGTAAACAACAACAACAATTCAAAATAGAAATGAAAGGTAACAGGAATATAAAGTCGTACTCGTTGTTCTTACATTCATAATGTTTCACATACAATTATGGTCAAAATACGTCACTTGAGTTGAGACAGCGGATGGCGAAACTACCGTATGCACGTTTTGGCTTTTGGCAACAGCACCAGCGTTACCAGTCTCCATTCAGACATTATAACGACAAAATAAACAAATACACCGCCTACCCCCGTCGCGTTCTTTGCTTCCTCGTGAGTGGCTTCCATTCCAACACCTCCTCCAGACATCCGCTCACTTTATTCAATTCACTATCGCTAACATTCACTCTACAACCTGAAACTTCCCCAGGTATTCCACGGACGCGTACCAATCACTCTTTCATAAACATCAAACAACACTAATAAATAATTTATTCAAATACATTATTCATATCACACAATAAATTATAAATTTGCATATATTTACAAATTACGCACTGCACAGCAAGTGAAGCCATAGACGCCATATGTGGAGGGAATGGAATAGTGACTGACAGAACATGGCTAATTACATCTCAAAATACAGAAGTGCATTCACCGAAAATCTACAATCCCTTCTTCCTCCTCCGCTACTTGAGATCGTCCTCGTCCTCATCTTCTCCATCCACTCCTCCGCCGCCCTCCACCTTCGGAGCCTTCAGCTTTTTCATGATACGCAGGTACTGCAACGCAAAACATTAAGAATATACTTCTCGTGCGTAACGGAGAATCAGAATCAGATGCTATTAACAAGGCTGTGAATCACTGGCATGAAACCACCACAACGACCCTTGTCCATATCTCAATCAAAAGTCCCCCATCACTTTTGCACTCACACAATTGACCAGACTTCAATCAGATTGAGAATCACAAACACGTTGAACCACTTATCATAGCCACACATTTTGTCCCCATATGTTACTTGAATTAACCATATTGGCAAGTCCCCATCCCCCCACCCACACAGTTGTCCATGCTGCGCAGCGTGCCTCCGGCCAGCACCTCCTGGAACCGCTCGTCGTCGCCGCTCTCGTACACGCCGATCAGCTGCCGGCACACGCGCGCCTCGTCGCTGTACTCAAACTCGGCGCACATGCTGCAAAACACAGTTCCGAACACGTTCATTCAGAATCGCATTTCAAGACTATTCAAAGCATGCCATGCATTATATGTCTTATAATACTTACAATACATTACAACATATGTTACAGTATGCTAGTATAAACGCTGGGAGTCGCACACACCCATAACCGTACAATACTTCCGAAACTGCCCCATGTTTTCTCAAAAGCTACCGATTCCACTTTCCTATCCAGACTCCCGGAACTGCACAAGCACTGATCTTTTTTTCTAAAACATACAAGTCAACCCAAATTTCAGGGAGACAGCATTCACGTCATGCAAACGGGCAGAGAACGCTCCCCCTTCCCCGTACCTGATAGCCCTGCCGGCCTCCTTGGCGGCGGCGATGCTGTCTCCCTGCACGAGCTGCACCAGCACCGCCGCCAGAGCGAGCTGACCCACCCGACCCGGCTCCTGCAATCAATGAGGAATAGTATAAAAGGAGAGGGAAAAAGTACACAGTACAAAACCAAGACATAACTACATAATGACAGACACAGTTAATGGTAGAACGAGGGGTTTACCCTGTTTCGGCTCGTTACCCTGCAGACAGGATTCTATACACAAGTAACAAATCATTACAGTAGCTGAGCTACCATCTTAGTTAAACACCGTGGTGGCACAGTGAATGACTGAGCTAAAAATTGTTAGATTATCAGGCATAGTGAAGGCAATTCTATTAAACAATCTAACAAGAAGAGAGACATTCACAACTACAGACATAATCAATAAATCAATCAATCGTTTTTTTCAGGAATTGTTATAGGCACGACAAGTGAAATATTGACATCATTGAAGAACTGGAATTGATAACAGATGTCACCACGTACATTTAATAAAATCGCGAAACATACTTCCCACAAACTTCAATAAACCACTTTGTACCTAAACCTTACAACCATGGACAACCATTGTACTAGAAGTTACAGTTTCCAAACAATTATTTATTTTTTTGCCGCCAAACCCGATTCCCACAAGTCTCAATGATCAAAGCCGCACTCACGTTGACCTCGGCGTACTTGTCCATCTCCTCGCGGATCGCCTCCAACGCCTTCGGCCAACGCTCCGCCGCCAGGTTCAGCCTGCACATAGAAAGAGTGAGTAGGAGAGTAGTAAGAGTAATCAGCAATACGAATAATAAGTAGTACTCCACTCACCTCGTCAGCTGGCTGAGAAACTCGCCGGCCATCTTGCTGCGATCCGACTGCTGCACCAGGCACAAGCCCTTCTCGTACAGCTGAAACGCCAGTCCACTCACTCTCACACACGTCCACTTGTGCGCACACATCAACAATAAACTCATCGTAAAACAACACATGAAATTAAAATAGATATAAACACAATTGGAAACATCTCCTCCTCGCCCCCCACCTTGATCGCCTTGTCCGGGTGGGTGTGCTTCAACGACTTGCCAGCCTTGTCCACTGTCATCGCAGCTGTGTCCAGACTGCCCGCCTCCGCGTATCTCAAACAGACGAGTTCAGAAACACACACACACACACACAAGGACACACAAGACAAACGGACGAAAACAATTAGACTCAAACGTGGATCATGACCATTCTGAACCCAATCCACTCACCCATCGACAGCCTTCTCGAACTGCTCGGCCGCGGCCTCCGGGTCGCCCGCATCTCGCAGCAGCATCGCCGCCTGCTCGCGGGCCCTGCATTGACGTAGATTAGCATACTCCCTTGTTGTGATCGGACTGCCAGCACCATATCATCCACTCCACACCATACTCACAACTCTCGCACTCACTTAGCCGCGTGGAATCTGTTGTTGCACTGCTCGTAGTGCTGGGCGGCCGTTTCCAACGCCGCCGCTGCCTTGCGCGGCTCGCTCGCATTCCTGCAGCCAACATGTTCCAAAACATTTTGTATTTAACAACATCAAACATCTAGTAATGTGACGAATACACGAACATTACATTTACAATGCAATAATACAGAAGTAATAATCACCTATAGCACACACTGGCACGCTCCATGGCCGTCGCCGCACCATCATGGTCCGGCTTCAGCTTCATCTTGATAAACGACGTCTTCAGACTACAATAGAGTCAGAGTCATTCAAGCATTTCAAAACAACAAGTACTAATACTTTATTCAAGCAATCGGGAACCCAAAACAGAACAACAATATAAAACATGAGCGCAAACGCACCACTCTGCGGCCTTCTTCTCGCACTGCTCCGCCTCGGCGAGGCGACTCGAATTCGACGACATCTTCGCGCTCGTCTACTAGGTACAACAACCACACCTCGAGACTCGCGCCTGCAACAACCGCCATGAGACGTAAAATCACGGAAAGGTGTGAATATTTGAACGCGAAATGAAACAAAAGACAAGTTCTGACACAAACAACTGTCACGATTCGAAAGTAACTTGTATTAAAGACAGAACAGATAGGAAAATCATTCAGGTGAAATGTGAAAACAATGGTCCCTCGAAAATAAATTGCGCGAAAAGAGTCACCAGCCAGAACAGACAGGGCAGAGGGGACAAACATGTTGTGGCACCCAGCAGCTAGCCCCGATCGATATTCCAAGCGGGGCTGCTCTTGCATGGATGCACTAAACGAGTGAAACTATGACATCATGCATGCGGGAGATTCACAATCACAATGTTAAAAGATACCCAACATCATGGATAGAACATGATGAAAGCGAAGAAGACGAGCGAGACGAACGAAGAGTAGACGACCAATTGAAACTTGATTTGTACAAACGGTGCACATCAAGCAACAACAAGTGCACCGCTAGACTTGGCCGAAGAGTAGACTGACGTTAAAGGCACAAGTCAGAACTTCTTGATTGAGCCTCACTCCAAAATGCAAGACAGACCAGACCTGAAAGACCGGATGCCAAGCATGACAGACGGCAAATAAGATCAGACAGAAAAGACTAGACGGATTCAAGAGAAGATTTATTGATAAGCAGAGTACAAGACTAACAAAGACGAGACAAACCAACGTGTTTTGTGTGAATAAATAGTAGATCAAAAGAGTGTATTTTAGAATTAATAACCATAGCCCTCCAAAAAGACGAGGGGACCCCAGAGTGGGGCGAGATACACATCGCCACCCGAGCCCCTATCCGCCCCCAGAAGACAGACAGACGAGCACGAGAGGAAGAGACACGAGAGACAAGACGAGAAGAGACCGAGATCCAAGACACTCCGACCACCTGAAACAACTACATACAGCGTCTACTGAGAGACATATCACCCACCTCTCATCCTCCCATCCTCATGCGCTCTACATGTAGACACGCGGGTGCGGGGCGCCGCCAGACTGCCTCCTGTTCTGCTCCTCGTTGATCACCCTCTCGATCATGATACGCGCCTGGCGCATGTTCTCGTCATCTCCGGTCATACTGAACATTTTAAATTGAATCAATCCAATCAATCAACAAGACAAAGATATAGACACACGTGATGAGACGGGTGCCGGCAGGCAGATCGGGGTTCGCGTTCCTCTTGTGCACCTCCACCTTGCAGCCAGAGTACTGCTGGATCTCCTGCAGCGTCTTGGCCTTCGGGCCGAGCACAGCTCCCACAATAGTGTCGGGAACCTAAATAGAATAATACATTTT
>CAWZYM010000365.1:7500-30000 GCA_963966185.1 Rhabditoides inermis | reverse complement strand
GAAGAGTGGAGACATGATGCAAATTCGAGTTGGACACCTTTTGATCAGATTACTCACACATTCACTACCAAGATATATATCTATATCTATATCTATATCTATATCTATATCTATATCTATATCTATATCTATATCTATATCTATATCTATATATCTATATATATATATATATATATATATATATATATATATATATATATATATATATATATATATATATATATATATATATATATATATATATATATATATATATATATATATATATATTTAGTTACTTCCGGACGCAACGGCATATTTTTTGTAGTTAGTCGCCGTCCTCGGCAACTCTTTTTCTTCATCGCTCTCTTGACGTGTTTCTTGCAGACCCGATCATGCTCTCGCCTTCTTCATTCTCCACTCGAGATCCTCCGGCTGAGTATCATTCTCCTCATCGATCTCTTTTAAGGGGGTTCTTAGCTACTCGGCAGATCCTACCGCATGTTCGGACTTCTGCGCTTTCCGTGAAAGCACACTATTTCGTCTTCCACTCGCGTGTTCGAGCCTCTATAGCATCGATAGACCCAAACGGGAGCGTTTGACCCTAACGAATCCCCATTACAATCCGAGCGATAGAGGGTTGTTAGAATGTTGATAGAGGCTCGCCTCTGTTCGAGGCATCCTCTATCAACCTTCTATTACCCCTATATCGAGCCTCGAACGCGCTTCGATCAAGGTTCCTGTTTGGGTCTATCGATGCTGACGCTCGAACACGCGAGTGGAAGACGAAATAGTGTGTTTTCACGGAGAGCACAGAGGTCCGAACAAGCGTTAGGATCTACCGAGTAGCTAAGAACTCCCTTCAGTCCCGCACGCGGCGTCGTTCCCCCCTTTAGACTATTTACTATGGTGTGTGTCTGTCTGTCATTCTTTCCGGAGAGCTATCTCTTTTCAAAGTATACCCTATTTGCTGATTTCTTCTGAAAAGTTTCTTCAGACCCCGAGTACGCAAAATTCCAAATATCTCGTCAATAGCGATCTTCTGATCATAGTTATCACCTAATCTCTTAACTATGGAGAAAAAATTCAAAATACTTCAATTAGAACCAAACTTGGAGGGTAGGTGAATCGACCTAGAAAAAATCGATAGCCGCGATACCAGCTGCCTGTGACCTCATCTTCATGCCCAAATAGGCGAATGTACCCAAAATGCACCCAAAATTCATGATCTTCGATTTCTATAAAAATTTAATAGAAAAAAGATTACGTATAATAGATTATAGAAACTGGTTTTCTTCTTTGAAAAGTCACCAAATATGGCGAATATGATCGACTTTTCGTACAGGCGAGATAGAGTGTCCAATTTGTAAACTTAAGCTTTTATAGGCCAAAAAGCCCTTCTGTAAAAATTTCAGATTAATCGGACTTCGTCTTCATACCGTATTAAACAATTTTTGAGCGCGCGTTACTTGCTGGAGTCGCGCCCTCCTACTTGCTCGCTACCAGCCGCGAGGTCAACAGATCGATATCGAATAGTTGGCACTCGCAATTACTGACCCATATCTACACAGTGATGTTTTTTTAACGATATAAACATGTGTAAATAAAACAATAATGGACTGATTCTGTTTAAAAAAGACAAAATTTCTGGCTTCAACGAATAACGTATGATGAACGAAATATTGAAGGCTGGAAAAGACAATAAAAGTGTTTCAAGTCGAGTTCAGTCAATAGATAATGTTTTGTTTGTGAAGATCAAACCAACTTCAATATCTATTCAACTACTTCAAACATGCGCACAACGTGTTTGGGCGCGCCAGCCGGCGTATTTTCTTCCAGTCGTGGCATCAACAGAGTCATTGTATATGTAATTTGGAAATATGGACTGCTTACTTTTTGTTTGTTGAAAATAGGTTTTTGGGTACAACACTTATTCAGACTGTAATTCCTATTCAGACTGAAATTCCTCTTTTTCGATGTGTACAGTGACAAAAGGAAGTGAGGTGAGGTGAGAATCGAGTTCACCTTACATGTCATTTGGCAAGCACAGGCGGTCGAATTATATTTTAAGACGTGAGAGTAGACAGAAAAGATTGGTACTGTCTGTAAAAAGTTGTTATCACCGCACAGCAGATACGTGACAGTAGACAGAAGAGAGCATAGTATGTACTGTATCTAGAATTTTGTTGTCACCGCAGCGGATAAGTGAAAGTAGACGAGATAGAGAAAGAGAGAGAGAAAGAGAGAGAGAGAGAGAGAGAGAGGGAGAGAGAGAGAGAGAAGGTAGAGTAGACGTATGTAACTGTCTCTCGAAAGTCGGAGTGACTACTGCAGACGTGGGAGTAGAAGAGTAGACGAGAGGTGAGTAGACAGAAAAAAACATAGTGGTGTCTCAGGTAAATTGTTGTCACCGCCACGGAGACATGACAGTAAACAAAACATACCGTAGTACTGTATTCAGAAAGTTGTTGTGACCGCAGCGGATACGTTACAGTAAGCAAGTGAGAGCATAGTACTGTATCTTAAAAGTTACTGTCACCGCAGCGAAGACGTGACAGTAGATAGAAAAAAGCATAGTACTGTCTCTAGAAAATTGTTGTGACCGCAGCGGAGACATGACAGTAGACAGAATAGAATATATTACTGTCTCTAGAAAGTTGTTGTCACCGCTGCGGAGAAGTGAGAATAGACGAGAGAGAGAGAGAGAGAGAGAGAGAGAGAGAAGATAGGAGGGAGAGGAGGAAGAGGAGGATATAGGAGCGAAAGTAGAAATAACTGTGTCTCGTAATTTGCAGTGACTACCGCAGACGTGAGAGTAGAAGTGTAGAAGAGTAGACAGAATATACCATAGTACTGTCTCTAGAAAGTTGTTTAGAAAGTTGTTGTCACCGCTGCGGAGACGTGATAATAGACGAGAGAGAGAGAGAGAGAGAGAGAGAAAGAGAGAAAGAGAGAGAGAGAGAGGGGGGGGGCGAGAGACAAAAGAAAAAGAAAGAAAGAGAGAGACGGAGGGAGAGGGAGGGAGTGGGGAGAGAGAGAGGGAGAAAGGTAGGGGGAGAGAGATGGAGGAAGAGGAAGTAAATGAGTTGAAAATAGAGAAAATGATAAAGAAAACAGAGAAAGAAAGTAGGATAGAGATGAAAAAGATACATGTTTCTACGCAAAAATCAACTATACTTCTATTTTTCTATTCTTGTATACCTAGTGCGGAGGCGCGCGACAGCGCGCCGGAGCGCTAGTCAAGCCTCGCCTTCTAAAATGGTCCATGCTGAGGACAGGACGAATACGGTACTTGCTAATAGATCAGCACTCCAATCGATATGGAGCAGTCGATAGGCACTGTAACATGGACATGCATGTAAGAAGATGTGGTAAGTCTCTTCGAAACAAAGCCTCCAAAACGTCTTCGGAACACTGTTTGGTTCGAACGCGCTGTTTTACTTATGTACGAGAAACCAACAACAAGTGCCTGATAATTTTCCGTTGATGGAGATGGCTTGGTGGAAGTTTCGGAGACCTTTGATGTAACATCTGTAATGTGTCTGCTTGCTGTGCATTGATCCGCTCCGACATTCTATCGTTAATAAAATCAACGTTTTTCATTCTGTTACCGGTTATGCAAAGAAACAACTTATAAGAAAAACGAAACAAGTTGACTCTACCTTCGATAGTCGTTCGCTGTGTGATAGGGGCGATCCGCTTCTTTTTTACTCGCTTCCAGGGAGAAAAACCTGCATATATGAGGAACTTGATGGGTAAATGCTCAATTTTCTTTCTTATAATGTGTCAGAGGGTACGCAACTGTCGACGTGAGCCGGCAGCAGTCGCTACGACTACATATATATGCACCTATCACTCTCCTGCCCCGTAGCGTCGTGGTTAGTGCGTTCGACAGTTGTTCGCATAGCGCGGGTTCGGATCCGTCAGCCAACACATGGTGTTGATGTTTTCATGATTAAAACCATTCAAACACCATCTTACAACTTGTTTTGTTGATTACAAAACTTTCCACCTTTCACACAACCCATTTTCCGACATTTGTCCTCCATATCATTCCGATCGTTCTGCTTTTTTCACAAAACACTCATCATACCTCACAGGCCCCAAATTCAAAAATTTATCCAAATCGTTCCACAAACATCCGGATGATCATATCAGAAGCTATCACCCCTTTGCTTCCATGTCGAACGAGGACAATACGTGTAATAACAATAGTTTATCGCATCAACGGGAAGGCCCGGTTCCCCGTTCCCGCTTTCATAGCGTGCTCCCGAGGAGGGCGGGGCGTGTGGGGGCGGGGCGGGGCGTTTTGTGCTTGCCGTCGTCTACGATTCGCCCTCCTTACTGTGTCGTCGTCTTCTTTGGGCGACGCGAGACGACGCATTTTTCTGTAGACGCGTTCGTTTCCCTCGTCGCTTTTTCATGCGCCGCTCTACGTCCTCGGGCCTCCCTTATCCGTCGGCGCATTTCCTTTTTTGGCGAGCCGTAGAGCATAGGTCCTCTTTCCCGATATGGTACTTTTCTGATAGCAGCACTCCAATACATGTGGAACCGTCGAGGAATGTAGGTCCTGAAACATGGACATGAATGCATCAAGGTGTGGGTCGTGTCTTTAGGTGCGGTCAGTCTCTTCGGAATCAATTCCGAAGTGTTTCGAAAGGATCGCATGGCATTCCGAAGTGTTTGGGAGTGTTCGGGGGTATTCCGAAGGCAATTCGGGAATGTTCTGAGGGCGTTTCGCAAGGCGATTCCGAAGTGATTCGGAGGCATACGGGAGTGTTTCGAAGAGACTAACCGCAACTTTTGAAACAAAGCCACCAGTACGCCTTCGAAACACGCTGTTTGGTTCGAACGCGTTGTTTCACTTATGAGAAACCAGCAAAAAGTGCGCGATAAATTCACGTGAGCTGATAAAAGAAGAACTCCGGGGAAAGAGTGAGCTGAGCCCGGTGAGGTCAAACAATGTGCGCTCTAATCAATATTTTGGCGCGAAAATGGGTGGACGAGACGTAATCAATAGAAATCAACCAAAAACACGAGACTGATCGACCGTTTGAACCGGAGAAAGTAGGCGGAGTTACAGCTACCAGCTGAGGCCGCCTGTCTTAGGATATTTCGTTTGTCACGCGGAACCGGATTGGTAAATTCAATATGCAATTTTTTTATTGCTCCCAAAATTGTGACTACTATATTCGTGATCGCGAACCTTGAACGCACTGAATGTGCAACTCTCTCTCTCTCTCTCTCTCTCTCTCTCTCTCTCTCTATCTCTCTCTCTCTCTCCCCCCCCCCCCCCCCCACCGGCATTGTCGAAAAGCGAGCGGTCGAATTGAGTGGGTGGTAGATGGATTTCATGATGGCTGGTGGAGCTTGCACTTGCTGGAAGTTTCGGCGACTCTTGATTTATCATCTGAAATGTGTCTGCTTGCTGTGCATTTCATCCGCTCTGACTTTCCATCGTTACTGAAAGGAACGTTTTCTTACCGGCTATGCAAAGAAACAATTAATAAAAAAGGGAACAAGTTTGCTCTACCCTCGATAGTCTCTCGCTTCCAGAAAGAAAAAAAACTGCATATGAGTGATGGGTAAATGCTCAATTTTCTTTTTTTGTGTACTTCAAATGATAAACATGGTAAATGGTAAGTCGGGAGGGGGGGGGGGGGGGGGGGGGTAAAGGTAAGCAAAATTTCTGCAACTTACTCCTAGTGGTAATCCTTTCTCAGATCGTTCGCGCCATTCTTCGTTGCGTAGCTCATATACTTGTAATAATATTGTGAACGTGGCTCCTGCGTTCAGCCGGTTTCTTTGCAGTAATTTAGTAGTATCGCATAATGTATGCACACACAAGAAGAAATATAGGATTCATAGGATCTGAAATATGAAATCATCATTCACAAAGAGCGCGTATGATCAAATACTCACCGAATGGAGAGTTCTTGATGTTGGACGAAGAGAGCGTTGACTAACTCGAACTTATTCGAGTCCATAAAGACTGCGAAACACGAGAGGTTGTCAGTGACATTACACAAGCACATTTTGAGCGTTGAGAAGAAACAGAGATGACGTTCTAAACAGCTTCTCGATATCTTTTACTTGTCTAATTACTAGTGCTCTCTATTATACCTATAAAAACACTAACATATTTTGATAGATTTATGATGTATTTAGTAATCTCCGAGATAGGTGGAGCAGTTGAGAAGTATAGACACTGAAATACATCAATGCTCGAAAGAAACTGCAGAATGAAAAAGGAAAAAGCGAAAAAGCCTGGAAAAAGGCAAGGAATACACGTAAAAAATAGTGGAACGACGAAACGACAGAATAAAAAAATGATAAAATGAAAATAAAAAAAAAATGAATGAAAAGATAGGGGAAAGGATGATAGAAGCCGCCAAATGCATAGCTCTTCTGGTGGCAGAGTGAGGGAGGGCAGAGAGTGTAATGTGCCACTGTGGGGTCACTCTCGTCTCTCTCTCTCTTTCTCTCCCTCTCTCTCCCTCCTCTCTCTCCCCTTCTCTCCCTCCCTCTCTCCCTCTCTTTCTCCTTCTCTCTCCCCCTCTCTCCCTCCCTCTCTCCCTCTCTTTCTCCACCTCTCTCTCCCTCTCTTTCCCCCTCTCTCCCCCTCTCTCCCTCCCTCTCCCTCCCCCTCTCTCTCTCCCTTCTCTCTCTTTGTTGTGGCATAGACATTTTAAACGTGACAGACGTTTATTCCATTCAATAATTACATTCGTTTTTGTTTACATACATTTTTTTGATTTTTTTCTGGTTAGCCCCAACTCTTGCGAAGATCGTTGAAGTAGGTTTCGGTGGCACTCATTTTTGGGCTGTAATGGACATCTCTTTCTCTCTGTCTCTCTCTCTCCATCTCTCTCTCCATCTCTCTCTCTCTCTCTCCATCTCTCTCTCCATCTCTCTCTCTCTCCATCTCTCTCTCTCTCTCTCTCTCTCTCTCTCTCTCTCTTTCCTCTCCCCTCTCTCCCTACCCACCTCACCATCACTGTGTGTCTTTTTTCTTGATGTTTCTTATGCGCCCACCAAATAGTCACTCCAAAGCACAGACGATGCAGGGCTATCGTCTATAAGTAAACAAGTAAACAAAGTAAAGAGTAAACAAACAAGTAAACAAACACTCACACAATCGAAACCGTGCGCGATTGCGTTTTCTCCATACCCGAGGGGACTTTTAGTCGCAAAAATGGCGTAGATAGTGATAAGAATGATAAGAATGCGACAAACGAAATCGCATTTCATAAACGTCGATATCAGCTGAATGGATGTGATATTTTGTTGCGTGGTGAACCTGTAACATTTTTAACCATTTTAATCAATTCATTTATTTCGGTCTAAATCAACAATGTGTCAAATGAAGAATTAAATACAATAATATTCACTTATCGGTGAGCGGACACATTTTGTCGTGTCTTTTCGCGTAAGACTTTTCATTAACCTGCGTGATTATTTGACAGGCCTGAAAATACGCGTTTCCCTGACTACAGTATGATTGTATATAGTTTATTTGAGTGTTGGATACTGTGATTAAGAGATTACTTTGATTGATAAGATGGAGAGGAATATTTGAAACACCATGAGGCCTGATAAAGCGTCTGGGTCTAAATATGCGAAATTACTGATGTTGAAACTTTTTACTGACATTTTATTGCGATGAAAGTGACAAATGCGGAACTCAGTATCTGAAACCATGTGTCTTTTTCCTCGTTTTTTTCATTTTTTTTCGTTTTCGGTTGTTCAACTTACAAAATAAACATTGATTGCAACAAGCTTGACAGTAGACGACAAAAACTCATAACGCTAAATATTTGTTAAGAAATCTTCAGTTTTCACAACAAAAGAACTTTTCTGAATTTCGTAGCGAAGAATCGTTCCGTCAACAGTCCCGTGTAAACGAAAATGATGTAAACAATCAAGCCCACGTGGATTATGTAGAAATCATCCTGTATGTAAACAATGTTTCAAAAAAAAATAAACAAAGAAAACTTACAAATAGGCGATTACTTTCACAGTCGGTCATTAAAAATCGCGAGACGATAACGCAAACTCGATAGCATGCCTGGCATATGAAAGCCACAGCGAGATTCAACAGTACTATTCTAAAAAGGAAAATGTAAAACATTTTTAATAAACGGAAATTATCAACTACCTGAAGAAAGCGTGCAGTTTCTTATCACCGATCGACATTTTGATAACGTATATCAGAGCAACGATAGCGGGCGGAATCTGCGCGGCCTCCAAACCGTAACCACAATAGTCGAAGAATACAAGGTTGTTGAAGTCGTCACACATCGAAGAGTTATACATTTTGACAGAGCCGTCGATAGATTATCTGATCTAAAGGATTCAGCTTCCGGCTATGTATGCACTAGAAGCCTTTTTCCTAAGTTATATACTATTCATATTTCAATTACACGCGGCGCACAATATTTGTTGATGGAAATGGGACAGGCGTTTCGAAAAAGCACCTTGCCCGGAGAATGACGGTAAACTATGTTCAAACCATGTGTGGATGTGAGTTCACATAACTGTGTCTGCAGCGGAACTATAAAACTGGAGAGAAAGGAAATTAAAATTGCGGGGGCAAATCAGATGCCCGACGAAGAAAGATCGGAAAAAGGAATTGCAGCGCAAATAGCTGAATGACATGCATGATTGCATTGTAGCCTTCTATTTTCACATTTATGAACTTCAAAGATTGGATTGTAACGTGGTGTGTGTATGTCCAGACTGTGTATGTCCAGACTCTCCTGTCGCGCCAAAGGGTCAGAGGTCCCAACCACCTATACCAATGAACACCTCAAGGGTTGAGGATCATGTCGCAGTGAGTTATCCAACAGTAATCTGTTCAGCAGACTGGAGAGTCTGTCCTCCTTCACTCTACTGCTCCCTCCACATCTATCACTCGGTTCTCCGTGTCTCCCACTATCTCCCTCCTCGTGTGACTTTCCTCATTCTCGCACTGTTAATCATATCAAGCCAGAAAGGAGAAGCGTTAGTGATTCTCATTGGTTATTCACTCGCTTGTTCCCTATCCAGATTGTAATAAAACGAATCAATCCCAATGATGAAGGGAACATATTTTATGCTTTTACCATCAGCCAGTACACCCTTTCACACACACCAATGTCGTATTCTATTTTCTTTCCTGTTTTGCAATGTCTTTGTTTATGTAACACGACAATAAATATATATTAATATATAAACACTTCATATTGGTTCTCCTAGCTCTCCTTCTCCCAGTCCTCGCAGATCCTCCTGCCCTGCTCGAACCAGGCGCCAAGCACATCACGCTGGCTGTCCTCTCTCGCCAGGTTGATGGCGCTTCCGCCGGGCTCCCGAAGAGTTGAACGAGACGACCGTCGACGGACTCCATCGCCTGGGGGGCGGCGCCTGGTCCTGCGACGGTCCCATCTCGTACTCAAGTATGACACTCACAAAAGCTATTAGTATACGGAACAACGTACCGGGCACAATGTGAGGGTTCCATTCGCAGGTAACTCGTAGTAGCACCCATGCGCTTTCGAGTGAGTGTCGGACAATGGAACAGTCCACGTCCATGATCCGCCTCGATTCTCTCTTTCGTTACGGCCTAAGCGTGAGCGCCTGTTGTGTGAGTGCGTAACATCGGAGAGTGTTTCTCGCTCACAATCAGTGGTCATGCAAGACGTGGTCATGTGATTGTAATAGCGAATTATTGTAATGTATTATTGTATTATGTATTATTGTATTATGTATTGTATTATGTATTATGTATTGATGTATTATTGTATCAGCGAATAATTGGTCACCTCCTAGCATCTACGATTTATTCTCGCAAAAACACGTGTCTCTTTGGGTGCACGCACCTGTTGCACTACACTCCAATGCGGGATTATCATACCTCGGCGGAAGGTGAGCCGCTTTCGATTCGCAAAAACAGGTCAGTAGTCAGTCGCGCCTCTAGACCGACACTACTATATGACACTCAAAACTTCAGCACTTACTTGTACTTTAATAGATGTTTGTAGTAATCTCCGAGATATGCGGAGCAGTCGAGAAGTGTAGGCACTGAAATATATGCATTACTATATAAGAGAAGACCCGCAGTAAAGTACCTGATAGTATTCCGTGAGTTGGATACTGCTGCGCTGACTTATGATGTTTAGAAAGTTTCTGGCATCGCGTCATATATGGTGCGTTGCACGAACTTCCGAATACAACTATTTATCTGCGTTGAAACGGGCGTCTTTTCATCCCGGTGGTCCGCTTTCATATTAAGACCCCAGCAGTACTCGGATTGAACATCATAAGGTGTGACGTCGTTACGGCATCGATATCGCTGAAATGCATTGACCCGTCGAATGACAAAAGCTTCAAGATGCAAACGGAATGTAAACTTTTTGCCAAAAATGTTGCCGAAATCGGCCGATTTTGTTGCAAAACTGAACCAACTTGGCTGTAAACCATTTTCATTTACGGACATTTTTTCGAACAAGATTGCTATACATCGAGGACTTTAGCCTGAAAAAAAGTGAATGCATTTTTTGTAGAAACATTGACGGTAGTTACAAAGTTCAAGGAGAGGAAAGGACAATAGGAATAGGAGCCGCCAAGCGCATATCTGTTCGGGTGAAAGAGGGTTCAGTGGGCTGGAAAGAGGGCAAAGAGTGTAAGGTAATCAATCACCTTTCGGGAGTCACTCGTTCTCTCTCTCTCTCTCTCTCTCTCTCTCTCTCTCTCTCTTATGATACCATGATGCCGAAAATACATTTACATACTGCAATAATACATTTATTGATTTATACCCATTTATTAATACACTTATTTACGTTTAAAATGTTTCTGGTTAGGCCCAGCTCTTGAGAAGATCGTTGAAATAGGTGTCGGTTGCACTCAGCTCCGAACTGCAGTGGAAACATCTCTTTTTCTCTCTCTCTCTCCCTCCCTCTCTTCCTCCCTCTCCCTCTCCATCTCTCTCTCCCTCTCTCTCACTCGTTTTTTTTCTCGTTCTCTCTCTCTCTCACCTCTATCTATCTCTCTCTCTCTCCTTCACTCTCTCGTTCTCTCTCTCTTTCTCTCTCTTGTTCTCTCTCTCACCTCTAACTATCTCTCTCTCCTCTCTCTCTCTCCCTCTCTCTCTCTCTCTCTCTCTCTCCTTCACTTTCTGTCTGTCTCGCTCACCTTTCTCTCTCTCTCTCTCTCTCTCTCTCTCTCTCCCTCCCTCCCTCTCCCTCTCCATCTCTCTCTCACATTTCGATAGAGCCATCGATTATCTGATCTAAAGGATTCAGCTTCCGGCTTTGTATGCACGAGGAGCCTTTTTCGTAACTCATGTAATATTCATATTTCAATTCCATGCGGCGCACAATATTTGTTGATGGAAATGGGATAGACGTTTCGAAAAAGCAGAGAATGACGGTAAACTATGTTCAAACCATGTATGGATGTGAGTTCCAATAACTGTGTCTGCTGCGAAACTATAAAACTGGAAAGAAAGGAAATAAAAAGTGCGGGGGGCAAATCAGATGCCGGACGAAAAAAGATCGGGAAAAGAAATTGCAGCGCAAATGGATGAATGACATGCATGATTGCATTGTAGCCTTCTATTTTTACAATTATGAACTTCAAAGATTGAATTGTAGGCTTGTAGGATGTAGGATTCCCAAATTGTTTATTACAAGTATTATTATACGTGATGATGCTTGGCAAGTTACCAGAGGATGAACCTGCAAAATATTCATTGTCTTAAAACCATTCTCCCTATTCCTGCAATCTCTGCTAGCTACTCCCTCTCTCTCCCCTCTCTCTCACCCCCTCTTCCTCTCCCTTTTCCTCTAACTCCCCCCACCCACTTCTCTCTCTCCCTCTCTCCCTGTCCCTCTCTCCCTCTCTCCCTCTCTCTCTCTCTCTCTCTCCCTCTCTCTCTCCCTCCCCCTCACCCCCACACACTTCTCTCTCTCCTCTCCCTCTCCCTGTCCCCCCTCTCTCTCTCCCCTCTCTCTCACTCTCTCTTTCTCTCTCTCCCTCCCTCTCCCCCTCTCTCCCTCTCTTCCTCTCTCTCTCCCTCTCTCTCCCCTCTCTCTCTTTTTCTCTCTTCCTCTTTTCCTCTCTTCTCTCCCTCTCCTTTCCCCCTCTCCCTCCCCCACCCACTTCTCCCTCTCCTTCTCCCCGACTGCCCGATGGTCCCTTTCCATCCCTGCTTGTCTCCACTCTGACATGGTATGCAACTTGGGCGGGTGCTTGTGGTTTGAGCTGGAAAACACATTTTCGTATACTCGTGAACTTCTGTTACTGTAGAGGTTACTGTATAAATCAAATCGCATAATTCGCATTTCGCATTGTCTGAGGCGTCAAGGTGCACGTGATGGATTTTGCATGGGAAGAAGTTGGATGACCATATTCGGAAAAGAGTTTGCCTCTGCCGAGCTCTGGCACGAGCCCATTCCTCTACGACGCTCCCACCCTCTCTTTTTCCACCTGTTCCTGGTACTACATCAAAGCAGGCTCGAAAGAAGGCATTCCGTTTCGCGGAATTCATACAACATCCCGGACCGTTTTTTACGGAAGGTCTTTTTTATTTTCCCCCTCGTTTATATGATCTATTCTTGCTAATGTTTCAACGGATTTCCAAATGATTTTCAGTATAATACGCATCAATGCCATAAGAAAATCGCAGGAAAAAGTGAAGCTCTCCTCACCGACTGAGGTCGATTGTTCCGTAGATGAGATTGCTGCCCTCGACACTCTTTTTGTGCCGGTACCTCCAGAAGCGGTCGTCATCGGACGAGTCTGGAAGACACGACGTCAACTTCTCTGATGACGTCATCGAAATGAGTTTAAGGAGTCAGGAGAGGTTATCGATTGGAGTTTTATACACGTCTAAAACGAGTGAACTTCCCATTATGCATTATGTCACATTTCATGCAATGGAGAAAATCCGAGCTTTGAACGTTGAATTAGAGAGAGAGGGAGGGAGGGAGAGAGAGCGAGAGAGAGAGAGAGAAAGAGAAAGAGAGAGGGAGAGAGAGGGAGAGAGAGGGAGAGAGAGGGAGAGAGAGAGAGGGAGAGAGAGGAAGAGAGAGAGAGAGAGAGAGAGATTGAGGGAGCCCCTCACCCGCTGGCGGCTGCTGCATCTGCAGCGTGTTGACCATAGCAAAGGAAGTCGCCAGATGGCGGTCGAATATGTAGCCCAATTCGATGTCGTCATCGTCCAAACCGAACGGACGCATCAGATCCTGACCCACCTGAAACCACGCCCACTCACGCCACGCCCACTTTAGGAGTTTACTCTCATTCTCAAGTTCAATATATTCCGTCTGCTCGCTACATCTACGTTAATGAGACAGGAGACTGTTTCGAGAAACTTTGGACGAAGTGATTTTCTAAACAGCCTATCGGCAACCTTAAACTCCTCTCCATTTCTCCAGTTTTGAAGGCGTGCGAATAGTGTCGTCGCATGAAAATCTCTCCGCTACTAAGACTATTCATGAGACGTGATCATACGGGACTGGTAGACGATATGTGTCTCTACCATTCTGCAAAAACCGCGCTTCAAAACATGCCAAAATAACCGATTTCGTTCCTTGACGCAAATACCACCACCGCTGACACCGTTCTAGAACGAGACAGTTTGGAAAATAGATTTTCACTAGTCTATAGATAAAAATATGGCGAATTTTCTTCTCATGATCACGGAATTTATTTCATGTTCGTAGTGGCATGAATTCGAGTTCAAATGAAACCATTAGTGCACAAGTTTCTGTAAAATTGGAGAGGAGTTTGCATGCATGCAATAACCACATTGCACCAATCTTGTCGCCCCATACTTGAATGGGCTGGGAAACGTTCGCATTGTGATTGGCACCGCAAGCTCCGCCCCTTCAAGCTCCACCCCCGTGTTTGTTCAATTGCTAGACAACGCAATACAAACATATATTCAGCCCAACAACACCGTAAGCCCCGCCCCCGCTCGCCCCGCCCCCTCCCGTACCTTGAACCATCCTATGAAAAATGCGAACTGTACGATGGTGAACAGCGGCACGGGGAAGGAGAGTGTGTCTGCGTGGGCGAACTGCCTGCCGAACAGACAGAAGAAGAAGTGCGAGTACGTGGTCAGCGCGGCGACCTGAGGTGAATAAAGGTGCGGTCAGTCTCTTCGGAATCGATTCCGAAGTGTTCGGGAGGGGATAGCAGGGCATTCCGAAGGCGATTCGGGAGTGTTCCGAGGGCGATTCGCAAGGCAATTCCGAAGTGTTTCGCAGGCATACGGGAGTGTTTCGAAGAGACTGACCGCAACTTGAAAGATAAAGTGGTCAGTCTCTTCGAAACACTCTCGAATGCTCCCAAAACGGAATTGCCTTTCGAATCGCCCTCAGAACACTATCGAATTGCCTTCGAAGCACTCCCGAATACCCCCGAACACTTCGGAATGCCTTGATATGCCTTCGAAACACTCCCGAATCCCGAATGGCTTTCGAAGAGAATGACCGCACCTTAAAGAGATAAAGGGAAAGGAAAGGTAGACACCGAATACAAAAGGTCTCGCGATCTGGGTGAAAAGTGGTTTACATACTTTATTCGATTACGTGAGCGAAGGGGTGATCGATTCGAACTCAAGGCAGCGCCGGATTCCATGAATTTTCGAATTTCGCGGTTGTAGAAATTGTTAATGATGTTTCCTCACAGAATGAGAGTCGTCTAGACGATGTTCTTGTTGCCTACACTCTCTTCTGATTGCGCACAATACGTTTCATTGTTCGTATGAATACCGAAATTTCAAGTTCTGACTAATACTTTGCTCATTGCCAACCCAATTGCACTATCATAAATCTTGCATCTCACGCACTTGGGCACACATTAATGTCGGCTCCGCGCCCTTCAGCCCGCGCCCTTAGGCCCCGCCCTCGCAGGCCCCGCCCACCTGTGTGTACACGAGCGGGAGCGATACCCAATCGTGGCAGAAGAGCTTCCGGAACGAGGTGCGGAAGAGGCGCAGCTCCGAGTGTAGATTGCCCACGTGGGAGGCGGGGATCTGGAACAACGCCCATCTAAGCCCCGCCCCCTTCATCGTTTCACTGTTCACTCGGTTATTTCCATAGGATACGCTTCACGCGTCGCATTTAGACCGGGTCTGTGGTGAGGATGGTAATCCGTGTTTCTTATATGTATTAAAAATACGAATATATAAATAAGTGGCTATATAGTTCTATGCTCGCTTTATGGGGTAGATCAGAGGTAGGGTAGATCAGAGGTGGGGTAGATCAAAGGAAGATGGATAATCAGCTCTCGGCAAATTATGGTTATGGCACCGTATTTCGAATTGCAGATCGAAAAATATCGCTCTTGCGCAGGCAATACAAAAAATGCAATGTATATTGGTTCGCCCGTTTTCGCGGTACGCGAATGACCTCTGGCCGAAGAAACGCAGACATTAATCAGACAACTGGAAAATTATGGAAATGAATTTCATTTTTCGCTCCTTCGTATCCTTTTTTCAAATAAGTAGCTACTAGGAATGAAATATCGAAAGTTTTGATCATACGTTTGTTTGTATACCTATCAAGATCTCTCACATCAATTTTCGTGAAATTTCATTCACATCGAAGAGAGCTATTTCCGTTGTTTCGTTCCATTGAGAGTGGTAGATGTTGTTTCATTAAACACGTTTTTTTCTTTCTTAAAAAGTCCCCGTCATTTCTGAATGAAATTAGCGCGACCGAATAACAGAGAAATGAGTAAAAATCGAACTAGACAATTTCCATTTGCATGGTTCGGTTCGTCTCGTATTCCGTTTGTACGACTTGCCTACAGCGAAAACGGGGGACCCACTATGTACATAAAAATGTATACACTTTCAAAAATGTAAACAACTTAAAAATACCGTACCCTCTCGGCGGCGGCTTCCTCTTGTATAATCTGTTGCACCCAGTGGAGGGGCGTCATCCAGCGGGTCGGCATGCCGCCCTCCTGAAACCCCGCCCATAAAAGCCGCGCCCACTTGGGTCACGCCCATTTGAGGCCACGCCCGCCTTGTGTGATGTGTAATAAATAATGAGACAACGTTTGAGAATGAGCTTGCGTGAGAGAAGAAATGAATGGTTAGAGATGAATTAATACGTAAACAGATAGATGATTAAAAAATAAAGGGATATCAACAACAGGCCCCGCCCCCCCCCATAAGCCCTGCCCCCACAAGCCCCGCCCCTTCTCACATTGGTTCCTTCGAGCATGATCATCTCTCTGGCAGTGAGCAGACCGTACTCCTCTAGGTCGGCGAGTCGCCGGAAGCGGAGTCGGATCTTCGAGGAGATGTCGCGCCTGAGAGGGGGAATCGCTCTCTCTCTCTCCCTCCCTCTCTATATAACTCTTCCTCTCTCTCTCCCTCTGTGTAACTTGTGTAAGTCGCAAAAGAAACTATGACCAAAGACAAACAACAGCTACTCTCATAACGCAATACGATCATGGACAATCAGATAATGAAAGTGTGTAAAGTCACTTTGTAAGGTTGTGAGTCTTTTCCCCCCTCTCTCTCCCTCTCTGTTTCTCTCTCTGTCTCTCTGTGTCTCTTTCTGTTTGTCTGTCTGTATCTCTCTCTCTCTCATAACAATCGCAACTCACCACGCGAGCGCACACGTGAGGTTCATGTATCGGGCGATTCGGTGGCGCACCTGAAAAAAATGTACTGATAAGAAATTTAGTGATAAAAAACGTACTGATAAAAAAATCAGAAGTCTGAGATGTCATCTGATCCAAATTCATCATTTTATCAATAAACCTAACGACCTACTACTCGAGAGCCTTATTAGGTCGACTCCGTCTTGTTTGCTACGTCGACATATTTTTTGAAAATATTTTCTTAAGAACTGGTCATTAGTTACTAGTAACGACTACAGTTTTGTACCACATCGCTGGATACTTTTGAGGATGCGGTTGGTTGGATTGGTTCATAAATAATTTATACGGTCGATTAATAACACGTGATAAAAAAAACAATAATGAACATACAAGAACCAATACAATCAAAGCGAGAAGAAAAAACGGATTACAGCGAAACCTTTTCCTTTTGCTGGGTATATTTGAAAGAGCTTAAGTACGTTATGCCCCAGTTTAGTGCATCTCAACTCCATTGTTGTTGTGTGTTGTAGTAGTATACACTTTGTGATTCCGGTATATAGAACTGTACACATATATACTATATATACTACACACATATACACATATATACACTTCGTGAGTGTATATATTTTTCTCCTATTTCCTTAGTTGACAGATTGTACTCGCATTATGAATACAATACAGCCACTGCAAGTACGATCGAGGTAATGAAAGAATCTGATCTCGCAATACGACCGAAACACTATATATGCTTGTCCGCAATACGAATATAGTCTAGTTTTCGATCTACCTCGCTTTCAGCTGGGAATGCGGTGTTATAACCCACTATCTCTCTTGTTTTGCGAGCTCACTCTCCGTCTTCCTCTGATCCGCCCAAGAGCGCGCGACTTTTCGAGATAACAGAACTATATATGTATCTCTATACGTGTGCCCCCTCATTCTCTTACCGATTCATTTCTCTCATTTTGCAATAATAAGTTTATTACCGTGTACATTTGGAGAAACAGTTCAATACAGCGAAATGAGCAATGGCATACGGTATGAGAAAAAACGTGTAAAATGATACAGAAAGCATAAAATCAGATGTCCAGTTAGTGCACGCATTTGCCTTGTTTATATCATCTCATTTCGCTTCGTATGCTCTCGATTTATCGTTTAATGTGTTGTTTTGATGTGTGACGCAGCATTTCCGCATTTTTTTCAAACAATACACGCACCTATGTATATAGAACAAACACAAACCAGTTTACTTTTTTGCAACTTATTTATGTTTGATCTTGTTATTTTTAGTGAAAACTCAGAGTTAAAATTGGTTTCGGTATATCTTGGCCAGAGTACCGTAATAGTAATTTGTACCTAATTGTAGCATGCACAACCGTCCACGGTTATCCTTTTTTGTATCCTATTGGTTTGGTTTTCTATCATACCACATTGAAGTTTGTTTTGCACTTTCATTTTTCTGCAAGCTGACATTTTGCAACGATTTAATGCGACGTTTGTAGAGAAATTCAGAAGCGCTTCACAAGTACTGCCTATTATGTGTGCTGGGTATATTTTTCATTTTACAAGTATTGTTGAATACAGTACACTCACACAGGAAGCAATTAGCGTCGTTGCCGAAACACACCCTCTCATTTTCTATTTCCTTTGTTGACTAATGCCATGACAAAGGGCAACTGACTATGTATACAAGTAATTTTGTTTCTGACGTACTATTATTCTATTTCTTTTTTCTCATTCTATTCATTTGGTCGTTATCGTAAATTGTTATTGATAGTTGATAATGATATAGTTTCTTGCATGTTTCTGTGTCAGTTGTAAATATGAATGCTGAGTGATTCGGTTCATTGTGATTTTTTGTAGAAAGCAAATTCAAAAAAGATTCATTATGTGTTTTTGCTTTCACGCTTCACACATTTTCAAAAGTAAAGGAATCAAAGAGGTTTCGGAAGGATCGCGGATTCTCGTTGCCTCGTGGTTCTTTCGAAACCGCCTTGATTTCTTGAGTAGTTTCGATCATGTTGTAGAATATTACCATACTTATGTATGCATAAATCAATATTATTATTATTCAGCCATTCAGAGATGCTGGTAAGCGTTGCGATTCAAGTTATAATTCTCATATTTCTTTTCTCTACCGATTTCCTCGTTTCCGTATTGGTTTTGACTACAAAATCTTTACGAGAAAACGTTATTTACCTATTGATGGTAACTATTTTACTACTTACTTAGTTATTACTTTCATTAGTTCATTACTTGTTTACTTAGTTACTGGTTTTAGGTGAGCTTATTTATCGTAGAATGCAGTGATATTTTCTATAGAGTGATCGTTCTCACACCTCAACTTATGCAAAAAGTATACTTTGGTAAGAAATTGATGTTTATTTATACTTTTTTCACAATTATGTATATATATATATATATATATATATATATATATATATATATATATATATATATATATATATATATATATAATACTTTTTCAGAATGCCCAGGACTTGACGGATATGTGGTTCAATTTCTCTATAACTACACGTGGTACTCAGCGCTAATACATTACCTTGTAGGTTCATTTTGCACCTATACATTTTTATATTGTTTCATTATATATATATATATATATATATATATATATATATATATATATATATATATATATATATTTTAGTTTTTTTGTAATTTATATTTTCAGTTCATTTCGCTCATTCACAGTTGCGCCGTATTTTCACCGCACTTGTTCACGAAAATACCATATTTGGCAGGCGCAATTCTTTCGATTGTATCCGTTTTACTTGCTATTGGTGAGCAATTGAAATGGATAGAAAGGAAGAAAGGAGGGGGAGGGAGAGGGAGAGGGAGAGGGAGGGAGAGAGAGAGGGAGAGAGAGAGAGAGAGAGAGAGAGAGGAGAGAGGGAGAGAGAGGGGGGGAGAGGGGGAGAGGTATGACTTTTTCAGCGATGACCACTCCGTTTATGACACATGGATGCTTGATGTTTATTGATAACTCCACTTTTACTCTAATAACAAATGTTTACTATGACTCTCAAGAACAGTCTTTTCTCGTGAAGTTTTTGGATATTGTCGACATCTCCACGCAGGTAATCGATAAATCAATAAGTTAATTCGATTGCGAAATCGACACAACTTTCAGGCAATTTGCCTGCTTATAATACTCGTTATTGATGTTGCCATAATTTTCCGTTTGCACAATATTCACATTCAGAATCGGGTATGAGAGAGAGAGAGTGAGAGGGATAGAGAGAGTACGAGAGAGAGAGAAAAGAGAGAGAGAGAGAGAGAGAGAGAGAGAGAGAGAGAGAGAGAGAGAGTACGAGAGAGGAAAGAGAGGCAGGGAGAGAGGGAGAGGGGGGGGGGGGGAGAGCGAGAGAGGAGAGAGAGGAGAGAGAGGAGAGAGAGGAGAGAGAGAGACAGAGAGAGACAGAGAGAGAGAGAGAGATTCCAGGCTCGAGCTTTCACCTCCTCCTCCTCCTCTCCCTCCAACTCCTCTGTGAGAGTCGGAATCAACTTCGTTGTCCTCGGCAGCATCGTCTTCTTCACATTTTTCGCATTCTACGTTCCACAACAGTGAGTTACTTTCTTTTTCTATTGTCGTTCCCAGTTCTGTTTCTCCTCTTTGACACATGTGGAACAAATAAGAGACTTGTATACACTCATTCATTTAGTATATTATATATTCCAACCTGCAACACATATACAACACTAAAATCTGGTCAGCCTAGGGTTAGCCTCGTTTATCCACATATTTTTCATGCTTGCCTTTTATCGTTATCACTTCGTCCTTGCCGAGGAATTAAACACTTCAATTAAATATTACATTATAAAACAAAACACAATTCGTCTAGTATCTATTCAGTGCACCTGAGACACTATCGAAAACGTTTTTAATACAGTGATAATTGCATAGATTATGGAACAAATCAAAGACATGGATACATTCTTTCATCTACTATACTATTTATTACATCATAAAATTGTCTACATAATTCAAATATATTACAAAAACAAAATATTACAATCTTTTATACTTTATAAAACATTCAGTGTACCCGACTGTGTTTCGTTCGTTATCGAATATCTCGATCCACTGGTACACAACAGCAAGGGTCTCGCATATCTCTTCCTGTCTCGACCGATCTACACGTGAGTCTCTCTCTCTCTCTCTCTCTCTCTCTCTCTCTCTCTCTCCCTCTCTCTCTCTCTCTCTTTTCTCTCTCACTCTCTCTCTCTCACTCACTCTCTCTCTCTCTCTCTCTCTCTCTCTCTCTCTCTCTCATTCTCTCTCTCTCCCTCTCTCTCTCTCTCTCTCTCTCTCTCTCTCTTTTCTCTCACTCTCTCTCTCTCTCTCCCTCTCTATCTCTCCCTCTCTCTCCCCCTCTCTCTCTCTCTCTCTCTCTCCCTCTCTCTCTCTCTCTATAGGAACAAGCATTTCAGCCGCTTCACTTCTGTTCTACTGGGCAGGCGAGACAATGCCGTATTCGTGACCGATGCGCAGAAGAAGTCGACTAACGAAGGATCGATGAATAAGACAAAGACCGATGGAAAGTGGACGACGACCAGGGTGTAGCTTTTTTGTATTCTAATGTATATTTGTATACATATTTAATGTATATGTATAATTTTTTGTGTGTATGTGTATAATGTATATGTATAATTGTGGCGAAACTAGCTCAGCACTTTCCGACCGAAAAAAATAATTGTGCTCTAATCGACATCGTTTGGCACCCAATTCGCCAATGAACGTTCTCTTCGTATGCCTTTTGTGTAACAGAGTGTACCAGCCTGATATCACTAATCAAATCAGCGAAAACACATAATCACTGTTTCACCAACAATGTGAATGATTGTAATTGATGTAATCGATAATATTGATAAACAGTCGTTTAAAAAAAAGGACTCTGTTTTTTTCAATGACCGAACACTCTGTTTTGGTTTCGGCTTATCGTGATACATTTTAACGGCTACATTAAGGTTACTCTATATGACTAGTGAGATAAGGGCAAACCGAAAAATAAAATCGATAAACTGAAAATCGATAATCGAAAAATCGATACCTTCTGACTGTGCTCGTCTGTGCCTGGGATGGCGAAGCAAAGGAGGGAGAGGAAGTCCTCCGGCCAGGAGATCGATTCGAACTGACGCCACCATCTAGGGAGGGAATCTCTCTCTCTCTCTCGCTCTCTCTTTCTCTCTCTCCCTCTCTATCTTTCTCTCTCTCTCTCTCCCTCTCTTTTCTCTCTTCCTCTCTCCCTCTCTTTCTCTCCCTCCCTCCCTCTCTCTCCCGCCATATCTCTCTCTCCTCTCTCTCATTCTCTCTCCCTCTCCTCTCCCTCTCCCTCTTTTTCTCTTCCTCTCTTTCTCTCCCTTTTTCTCCCATTCTCTTTCCCGATTCTCTTTTTTTTTTCTCCCTCTTCCTTTCCTTCTCTCTCTCCCTCCCTCCCTCTCTTGCCTTTTCTCTATCTCTCTCTCTCTCTTCATCTCTCTATCTCTATTTCTTTCTCTCTATTTCTAACTCACTATCTCTCTAGCTCTCTAGCTCTTCTTTCTCTTTCATACCCTCCTTCCCTCTCTCTCTCTCTCCCTCTGTTTCTCTCTATATCTCCCTCTTCTCTCTCTACCCCCTTCTCCTCCTCTCCGCTCCCCCCTCTCTCTCTTTAACCCCCCCCCTCTCTCTCTTACCCCCCCTCTCTCTCTCCTCTCTCTCTCTCTCTTCCTCTCTCCCTCTCTACCCCCTCTCTCTTTCCCCATTCTCTCAGTTCCTATCCTTCTCTCTCTCCCTCTTCCTCTCCTTTTCTCTCTGCCTCCTTCTCTCTCGCCTTCTCTCTCTCGCCTTCTCTCTCCCTCTCCTCTCTCTCCCTCTCTTACCCCCCCCCCCCATCACCCTCTCTCTCTTCC
>CAWZYM010000365.1:0-2500 GCA_963966185.1 Rhabditoides inermis | reverse complement strand
ATCTTTCACAAATTCCTGTATTATGTCAAGGCAGGAGGTGGGATAGATCAGAGAAAAATGGAGAGTCAGCTCTCGACAATAGGACAATAGCGCGCAAAACGAGAGAGGCAGACGGTTATGGCACCGTATTTCGAACTGCAACTGTGAGGTAGATGGAAAACTCTCTAGTATAGTATAAACAGTCTGGATGTCAACTGTCCTTCCTGGTTCTCCCATCTTCCCCAGTAGTATATGAATGTTTATCTTCTCATCGTCATCTATATTCTTGCTCTAAAAGGGAAGCGCTCGACTTTCGTAAGACAATGAATTCCTCCTCACTTCCCACAGTAAAAGATATAGTGCGCGAGTGTGGCGTGCCTTCCGGCAACGTCTTGAGATTGGAGTTCCCGCCAAGACTGACAGTACAAAGCTAGGTCGGCCGTTTCAATCAAACTGTCTTGTGCTCACTCATCCTACACACTTACAGTACTCCTATCCCCTATACGGATGTTATTTTTCATTCCCAACTAGTTTGCTATCTATTTCACGTTCAAGTACACCACGAAAAGACCAATCATGGTTAGTTGTTTTGTACCTATTAATTGTGTCATATATTTATGTTGATTTGCAGACTACGCCTGTGCATAAATGAGATGTCATGTCGGCCTATATCGACAGTATATTGCCGGATTTCCATCGAAATCAACGAGCTCACACCAACCGTTCTTTTCTCTTTCTACGTTTTGCACATTTACACAAGAGAGTGCGAGTGACAAGTCTGCGAAGGAGATTTATAGAAAAGTCCCTACAAGCCAGCAACCGAGAATCACTGGACTGACAACTACTATTACGGTCGTCCAGACTCACTTGGGACATTCAGTTACTTCAACCTATTCATCAACGTTTTCATGAACTCCTATCCGGAGTAAAAGGACCGCGTCTTCCGACTGGAAGACCGAACGGGATTCCGAGCCGGCCGACCAGGGAAGCGAGTGTCGGCGTTCGCCGACAACGCGGCCCCTATGCCCCACGGGGACAGGGCGCGTTCGGTCTAGCCAGTCATCGTTCCCCGACCCTTCTCTCTCTCACCACTCACATCTCGTTGATAATAGTAAATAGTTGTCAGAATACTTTGAGTAGATTGGACTTCTGGGGAGTGGATTCCATCTGGTAGTGGTGGGGAGTGGGGAAGAGGGGAGTGGGGGATTGCCACCGAGCCAACTAGAGTGGACTAGTAGGAAATATTGTCATCAATTGTTGTGCATATCTACCACTGAACCACGGAACCCGCACACCGAGCAAGGGAGGCCGCGCAGATAGTTTCGCAGAAACTGTTCTTCCACCTTGTTCTGGTTTGTGTTAAGACCATACGCGCGCTAGAATCCGCAAAAGGCGATTGAGAAAAAGATCCCTTATTAATTCACCATTCTCTTTCGATGTTTTGATTTTCAAAGGACATATCTACTGTGTTATCTATATTTTTTTGCACCAAAAAGGGTACCGCTTGACCTACCCGCGTACTTCCCATAGTAAAAAAGATAGTGAGTGAGTGTGGCCTGCCCTGAGGCAATGCATTTTGGAGGTCCCGCCCAGAGTGACAGTACAAAGCGAGGTCGGCCGATCAATCAGTCAGTATGCTCATTCATTCCTACACACATACACTTTATGTATTTCCCATCCCTTATAAGGATGTTATTTTTATTGCCTATTAATTACTATTCATGTTCAAGTACACCACAAAAAGACCAGTTATGGTAATTTGTCTTTGTACATTATTTATTATTTATATGAACTCATGGTTAACTTTCAGAATACGCCTATGCATAAATGGGATTTCTTGTCGCCTATAACGACAGTCTATTATATTATAAGAATGGCGAAAGCCAAGGAAACATCAAGTACACCGAAATTCGACCAGTTACAGTAAGTTGTTTTGAATGAACCATGTATCCTTATTTTTTCCGTTCAGAATTCGCCTCCACTTACACTGTGTCTTGTCGCCTATAACGACATTTTCTCATCAAAATTGTTGAGTGAGTTAAATATAGTTGTATTTGTATCAATGCAAAATTTGAATTTTCCTGACTTTAATAAAACTTTATAAACTTCAACTTTTCTGTTTGGTATTTTTTAACAGGGGAGTAGTGTATAGCGGATACGGTGGTAGACCCGCTAGGCTAGACCTATCTAATCATCATATTAAATTTTGCAAAACAAGTTCGTTGTATAAAATTTTACTCGTTCAGGTTACAATGCGACAACTATAAGAAGCAAGCAGATCTGCGTCTCAAGCAGAGCTCCTCGGTTCGACGCAAGAGTTCAATGAAGTCGCGAGGTTTGCGGACTGGTCCGCTTCTTGGACACGACTGCCGCTTGGAATGGAAGAAGAACTCTTAGCACCGATCTTTGAAGAGATTGAAATGACAGACCGCACTGACAGAGTGAAGAAATGAGGAAGCCCGCGAAACGAAGCCCGTACTCCAAAAATATGAACAATTTACATTTCAATCAAATAAAATGT